>JAHDVE020006861.1:0-161441 GCA_022606495.2 Halesus radiatus
ATCTCCACAAAATAGGTAACATTAAAGTTACGTAAAAGAATGACAGCGTTCATAGAAAACGCGATAAACTCGACAATGTGTTTGCGTATTATTTACTTACGGCAAAATGAAAAAAAAATATCAAAAATATACTCTGAATCCACAATACTCAACAGTAATAAATACATGGTGTTGTATTATCAGTATATTAATATTAAAAGAAATAAACGCGAAAATTTTCCACATTACATACTTACGAAAACAATGACAGATGAAGACAACAGCTGATCACGACATAATGTCCGCCATCTTAAACTGTACGAAAAAATAGAACGCGTTCTAATTTTCATCATGTTTCCATAGAAAAAGACAACTCACGTCCAATCTGGATGAAAATAGGTATCGTCTAATTACCACTTAGGTATCGAATTTCTTGTTTTACTTTTATTTCTTTTTTTACTTTAATATTACTCGCTTTTAATAAAAAAAAGATGATACTTTTTTGTTGTTATCGCAACTTCATCGCTGTCGGTAAGTAAAAACCTTAGAGTAATAATAATAATAACATTGTTACTCTAAGGTAAAAACGCAGTATTTCTGTTTCTGTGAGTAAAAACACAGTTCCTATGTTGAAGTTACTGCGTTTATACTTACATTTACAAACATGCTGCGATTTTATCTACTTACTTTCTTGATATACGTTCTCCCGCCACACTATCTTTCACTCTATGGCGGCTTTATTACAACATAGATTTATGGCGTTTGAGTGGAGTTTGTTCGTTTTATTTTTATTTATGTGAATACCGCATAAGAGTCCCAACTGTCTGAAGCCAGTGAACCATTGGCATCCCCAATTGGAAAATGCTGTGAGGTTGAAGGTTGGGGGGAGGGGAAGAAGAAGAGGGGAAGAATAAATAAATAATATATATTTTTTTAAATATGATAAATTTTTTATAAATAATAATAAAAAATATATAAATTTAATATTAATATAATAAATTTAATATTAATATAATAAATTTAATATTAATATAATAAATTAAATATTAATATAATGAATTTAATATTAATATAATAAATTTAATATTAATATAAAAAAAAATAATATTAATATAATAAATTTAATATTTTTATTCTATGTTTGAAATTTGCGTCTATATGGGTTCCCTTTAAAAGAGTGTTTGTAAAATGTTCATCTTGGTAATTCAAGTTGCATCCCGGGATTTTTCAAGGACAGTTTCATTGATATGGATATTGTACCATATACCAATTAGTAGTTTATGCGTATTGATTGTGGCCATCCCTAATGAAGTAATATTTTGTGATTCATGTATGTATTTTACGTTTATACTCTTTTACATTGTATGATATAATATGTAAAACAATGAATTTACATAGTTCATGTTCCTTGAATTCCGATTGTCATATCTTCGATGTAAAATCAATCATTACACAGTAGGAACCTCCCGAGGTCTGACATAGCCGGAGCATTGCTCTCTATGGTACAACTAAACCATTCAATCAATTATAAGACAACTTGTTGAATACTGAGGGTTATACCTTTAGGCGGGGTTCACCAATGTGATAAACGTTACAGTGAAGCCGGAAAAATGGTCACCCTTGCCAGGAAAACCGTTGACTATTACAACTACCTTAATACAGAGCTCAGCGGTGAGTAAAAAATTAAACCATTTATTTATTTTCATAGTGAAATTCTTCTAAACTTATTGCGTCTTACTTATGATTATTAAATTTTTACACGTCGGTTTATCGTTGGAATAATTTTGCCGGTTTAAGGTCGTTTAAACCATTCGTACGCCGTGGTAATCAGTCAAAACAGCCATTTTATTCCGACGTAACGCGCCACTTAGTATTTATACAAGAAAGTAATAATTCACAGTTTGTCAACTGGGGTCAAGACACGTGGCAACAAAATCTATTTTCCAGAGCCGTATCATTAAATATTATTTATTTATTTATCATTCAAAAACAGTAAAGAATTAAGAAAAAAAATTAAATAAAATTATAGTTCACATTATAAAGCAAATAATACATAGAGATGCCTTAACACGCAAGGGGAAGTAACCAAAATTGAGAGGCGAGGTAGGCGTGCACCAATTTAAGTAAAGAGGTTTGACTTGTTCACGAAAAAACGAATATTTTATTAGAGTATTTATTTTATCCTTTTTTTTTAAATGTTTTGTAATTTGCTTACCGCAGTCAAAATCACGCGAATCAAACGTGGAACGCAGTGAAGTAGGCTGGTGCCAAAATGGGTGTTACGTGACCTTTACCTGCAGCTTCCTAATCGGTACATAGGACAAATCTATTAATTCTAGCGTCAGTGGTTTACATGCGTAGTTAATGTTTTATAGAGAGTTCGTGATTGAACTTGGTGCAGCTCATGTAGAAAATATTTGCATTTTTTCCGAGGCAGTTAAGAGGAACGGCTCCGCGGCCTGTTTTATACAAAACTTAATTTTGGATTTGAGGTAAAAATGCTCACCTAAACCTTATGATATGTATTTTTTAATTAAAGGTTTAGTAAATATCTAGTACGTAAGAGAAGTATTTTTATTTATTTTTGTTATACATTATGATAGACCATTAAAGGAACTGATTTTTCGCGATTTTAGAGGCATCTTTAAAAATTATTTAGGGGCACACGGTGATTTAAAAAAAAGTTTTACCCCGTCAGCTTTGAAAATATAATGAAATATGATTTTTTTTAAATATTAAAATAAGCATTATGGTGGACTTTAAATCAAATTAAAAACGACCAATTTACGTTGGAACACAAATTTGCCGTACATAATTTAAAATATCGACCCGAAAAAAACCGTTTTTTTTGTGTTTTGTTTTTATATTTTTATTTACCCAATCATATTTACATGGCAAATATGATAATTTAAAAAAAAATAACGGTAAACCCGCAAATAATTTTCAATGTTGCCTCTAAAATTATGAAAAGTAATTTTTTCATGGCATATACTTCATAATTTAAAACAAAAATAAATAAAATACTTCTCATGCGTACTAGATATTTACTAAACCTTTAATTAAAAAATATATATCATTCAGTTTGGAAGGATATTTTGGCCTCAAATCCAAAATTATGTTATGTATGAAACAGGTAGCACAGCCTTTCCTCTTAACCAACTTAGTAAGTTTTTCCAAGGCATCACTGTATAGTTAATTTTGCACCTAGAAAGTATCGATAGCTTGTTTTCGCGACCTCGTGTGATTGTATTATTGTATTATTTCACTTAGTGCGTCGAATAAATGAATATCTTTGAATAATTTACGACTTGAACTCGTTTTGCACAGGACCTGCGTTATTTTGAATAGTAGAATGAATGTGAAATATACACTTTCATTCGCGAATGTCAAATTGTTTGCTCCGTTTTAGTGGTGCTATCCAGCGGATTTCCGGAAACCCCTTTGTTCAAAGAATAACATTTCCGGAAACCTGCTTTTAAAATATTGCGTTTTCATTACGACATACGCTTGAGACCCTGATACCTTTGCTTTCTAGCGAGGTGTGTTCGAATAATTCGTAAAGAAATATTTTGGAGAACATCTGACAGAATCCAAGTTAAATTAATCGCGTTTTGGTCTCTGTGGGGATTCTGAACTGTTTACTTTATTCCTATGAAACAAATATATCGCGGTCATTTTTATACTGCCCTACGTGACTCTTTTCTTGAGTTACTATATTAGGTTACCACCACAGTGCAAATAATACATAGAGATGCCTTAACACGCAAGGGGAATAAACCAAAATAAGAGGGGTGGAAGACGAGTTGACGACGTTAAAGACGTGCCGTCAATCTAAGTACAACAGCTACAAATTATAATGGTTCGGCTTGTTTACAAAAACCGAGTATTTAGTTTGGCACTTTTTATAATTTGCTTGTCGGAGTCAAAATCACACGAAACAAGCGTGGACGGGAGTGCACCAAAACTGTTGCCAAAATGGATGACACGTGACCTTTACCTCCAGCCGTCGAAATCGTATTAGGGCAAGTCTCTTAATTCTGACGTTAGTGGTTTGCGCCTTAGGGACTTACCTTTTTTTTTACTTAACAAAATAATAGCACCCTGTACGTCACCTTTTCTAACCATGTTTCCTTATATCGACTCCTCCCGCCCTCCTTATACCCCCACATCCCAATATCAAATTACTTCTGAACTTAGGGTTATAATATAATTTCAGTTTGTTTTAAGAACGCTAGTGAATTACATGAAAGTGTCGAAACCGGTACTAAATTATAAATTTTAAGTAACATGTGCACATTGTGAATCAAAACTCTTCAAAAACAGAATAATCACCTTCGGAAGCATAGCGACACCATCCGGGAACACGGGGTTTAATTTTGTATTGAATTAGACCCGCTGGAAGGCGGTGTGAATTCGCGTTATAAAATTTAGTTTCTACAAATTACAATTTCACCCAACACCTCCGAACACCTGTATTTAATTCATGCATATGGATACTAAGAGTACTAACGCTACCGTGGACCAGAGTCCAGTATCAGAACAAATAATACTTTTAACGCTTGCGTTGTCTCCATTCGCATGTTTCATTCATAAGTTTGGGTACAAAACATAATGTCCTAGTATTATGCGCAGTGGTGTCTCTCATTTTCCGTTGAACAACTGATTTCCAACAAAATCCTCGTTTCCAAACAGGTCTCGCTCTAGTAAGGCTCTCGAATACGAATCCGAAGGTCGCGGGTTCAAATCCCGGAGCGCACAAGTAAATTTTATTTAATTAATTTGTGCTGTTTCACAATCAATTAATTTAAAAATAATATATAGTATATTTGCGAACGTTCCAGAGTGGAAGATACTCTCAGTATCGCCCTGGTGAAAGACCACCATTCAGAATTAAAACGTTACTTGAAGTGGCTTTTAGCCGTGTTTGGTGACCAGATATGAATAGTCAGGTATTTTCCCCACCTTCCTATTCCCCTTCTCCTTCCACTCCCCTATACCTTCAGCCTCACAACATTCCCCAATTGGGGATGCCATAATCTCACTGGCTCCAGCGGTTGGGACTCTTATGCGGTATTCATATAAAAAAATACACCAAATGCTTCGTATTGTTTTGCCCTCATAAGCAAAGCGTAGTGATTTAAAATATTATTAGGTGATATAAGAAGATAGAAACATATTTTTGTTTCTCTGAAATCTTAAGAATGATAGACCCTAACACAATGTGGGCCGGTTTATCAGTAACCTAAATCATCGCTAAAACTTAAGCGTCCTAATTTCGCCGATTAAGCTGATAATTGGAACTAGTTTCGGCGCTGTGTACACTACCAAGTGACAAATCCCGTCTCAAATTTGACATTTACGTAAATAATTTAAAATTTGCATCTAAAATTTACGTAAATTCTTAAATTCCCCACTTTTACCAGTACTGACTTCGATGATTCATCGAGCGATGGGGAATGTCGATGATATTAATTGAAAAAGGGTGATTTTCAATCTAAACCAGTCTAAAGGGGAATTTTCCATGTTTCATTGTGAGAACATTTTGTTTTCAGCGTTGTCACAATTTCATGAATAATGAACTGAATCCATCGAAACAAACACTATTTACAATTATATTATTCGCACATGGAATCATGCTGATTGGTGTGTGGGATTTTATCAAAAATCAACTATTACAGCGTAAAAATAAATATTGCTGTATAGGATGGATGTGCAAGCAAACCGGCAAACAGTGCTTGTAACCAGTTCCGGCACTAGTACCTACTACCTAGTGACAAATGTAATTATTTACGTAAATAATTGCACACGTTAATCTCGCTAACATTTACGTAAGTTGCCTACTTTTATCAGTGTGGCCTTTAATGATTCATCGAGCGATGAGGAATGTCGATGATACTATTTGATAAAGGATGATTCTAAATCTCTAGCAAACTAAACAGGGATTTTTTACGCGATATTCTGGTTCAAATAAGAATGTAATATACGTTCTCAACATCTCTTTGACGAAGCTAAAGGCGTACTTAGACGATCATTTTTTTCGTCCAGTTTCTATTTGGATTGTCTTCTTCTATGGAATTTTCCAAAGAATTTTCCATAGAAAAAGACAACTCGCCTGCAATCTGGATGAAAATAGGTATCGTGTAAAGTCCTTAGACGACAACTATTTTCATACAGATTGGACGTGAATCGTCTTTTTGTGTGGAATTTTGTATGGAATTTTCCATAGAAAAAGACAAATCACTGGCAATCTGGATGAAAATAGGCATCGTCTAAGGACGTCTTAAGAACGTTTTTACTGCATGTCGAAGACGCTGCGAACTATCATTATTTTTTTCAATTTTCAATGTACAAACAAAAAAAATTATACCTCTTTTGTTGCAAAATACCGGCTTTTTCTTAAAAATTACGCTAATTTCTCCAAAAATAAGGTGAAATTTTCCAAAAATAACGCGAAATTTTCAGATCCCTAGCAAAGAGTCATGTAAGCGATGAATATTTCAGTTGGTCACTTCACCTCTCAGGGCTCATATTATATAAACAAATTCAACAACAGATTTCAATTGATTTCCGGACATAATTTCGTGACAGTTTCATATCTATTGTTCTAATTTTTTTTTCTTATTTTTCTTTCAGATGAAAGAACGAGAGACATTTACATTTTAACAAATCCAATTTTGGTGACCTTGTTTATGATTCTATACTATAAAGTGGTGACCAAATGGGGAAAGCAATACATGGAGAAACGGGAGGCCTTCAACTTAGACAAAGTTCTAATTGTCTACAACTTGCTGCAAATAATCATCTGTGGAGTATTATCGATAATTGTAAGTATAATAAAATATCATGGTGAAATATTTTAGGATTTTTTGTTTTATTTTTAATAATATTTAGAAAATGTTGACTCATTTTTGGGCATTGCTCCGTTCCCTCTCACCTTGTTAATCTTCACGTGCTCGATCCCCAGATTGTACTCTGATCTTTAACTTTAGATCACATATCCTTTTGTTGTCCCTCTCTAAACAAATATCCTCTCTTCTACAAGCCATATCTAAAATTGCCTCCCCTCCGTTCAACATCTCATCTCTTCTAAGTTTGAACTCGACTCCAATCTTCCATATAATTTAGAAATTTTCCCATTTAAATAATATTAATATAGAAATTCGCCTTTCCCCCTCTCCACAATTTGAAATGATGGCCAAGAACACCATTGGAGGGTGAAAGCCAGAAAAATATAAGAAAAAACAACAATAAAAAAGACGGGATCAACTGCTCAGAGTCAGCGTGTCCGGAGTGGTGAAGGGAAGAAGATTGTTAGAAAGCATCTGACTAATCAGATATCTTCACTAAACATTGCTAAATCCATTGCAAGTAACTTTTTGATTCTGAATGGTTTTCTCTAACCAGGGGCCCGATTTCGGTGCTTTTTAACGATAAGACATTGTACTTATCCGGGCTCCATGGTCGAGGGGTAAGGCTCTCGACTACGAATACGAATGTCGCGGGTTCAAATACTTGGCGTGCGCAAGTAAATTTAATTTAATTAATTTGTGCTGTTTCACAATGAATTCATTTAAAAATAATACTTAGTATATTTGCGCACGTTCCAAAGTGGAAGATATTCTCAGTATCGCCCTGGTGGCAGCCCACCATTCAGAATTGAAACGTTACTTGAAATGGCTTTTAGCCGTGTTTGGTGACCAGATCTGAATAGCCAGGTATTTCCCCACCTTCCTCTTGCCCTTCTACTTCCCCTCCCGAATACCTTCAGCCAAACAACATTTCCCAATTGGGTATCCCATAGTCTCACTGGCTCCCGACGGTTTGGAGCAGTTGGGACTCTTGTGCGGTATTCATATAAAAAATAAAATTAAAAAAATGTCCTTAAGCTTAAAGACTTTTTGCTTAACTCCGGTTCCAGTTCTCTCGAATAACAGCTGTCATAAAGCGAATGACATTATTTGAAAATATCAATATTGACGAAGTTTTAACAAAAGAAAACTCAATGTTTTCGTAATCATTGACTTTAAACATTATTCGTTAATAATACGTCACATAAAAATGCTATTAAATTAACCGAATAAACGAAATTGTGATTTTGTAAACTACCTATGCCAAAAGCCCAAAATTTCAGATAAAAGTAATTTAATATCTAAAAAATTCAATAAACTACACGTGTAAAGTAATTAATACTAAACTACACGTGTTAAGTATGCGTGATGTACCTATAATTTATAATAATACTGTGATAATTAAACCACAAACTGCTTTAAAAAGGTATTGTCATTGACATGGAATCGGAATCGCAATTAAGCAAAATGTCATGTCTTGTCCTCAAAAAGAACCAGAATTGGGCCCCAGGTCAATACTGAGAGTTTCTACCACTCTGGCCCTGATTTTGGCACGATATGATAATATAATATATATATTAATAAAGCAGATTTAATATTTAACAGACAATCTGCCTAACTGGGAACCGATATCGACTTAACAAGACATAATAGCACCTGTACCAAATACATTTGAATTAGTTTCAGTTGTTTTAATATTCTCAATTGTCATTAGTTATTATACAATATTTTCTACAATGTTATTATGCTATATAATTGAATCTAAGTAATGTAATAAATATAATAAATAAATAGATATTTCGGTGACCGGATCAACATACGTTTGAATCGGCACACTTTTTAAAAGAACTAGTCCGAAATTCTTATCCAACCTAACCTAATTAATATAATCTGCCTATACATAAATATATATATATATATTTTTTTTTTTAATATGTTAATTAATTAGGTAAGGTTAGATTAGGTTGTCAGGACAATATTTTTTTCTTACTTTTAACGACTTTATATAACTAACCATCACGCCGTTTCACCGCAAGGGTAGGAATAGAGGACGGACCTCCAAACAATTCGATCTTGGTTCAGCTTCTTTCATCATTCACATTCATACATTCTCTCATGTTATTCTGACATGGCCCGACTCAAGTATTTGATTCACTTGATCATGCCATGTCTTCCTATGGCGTCTCCGACTTTTTCTTCCATTCACATTCGCGTCATATATTCTCCGTGCACTCCTTTCTTATTCTTTCGCTCTATATGCCCAAACCATCCAAGCGTCCCTTTCTTAATCTTACCTTGCGAATCTCAACATTTTTCACACGATTATACATAGTTTCACCACACATTTGGCTCAGAGATCTCATTTCTACAGCATTCAGTGTATTTTCATCCTTCCTCTGCCGAGTTTTTTCACACGACTACACATAGTTTTACAACACATTCGACTTAGAGATCTCATTTCTACAGCATTCAGTGTATTTTCATCCTTCCTCTGCCTAGCTTTTTCACACGACTACACATAGTTTTACAACACATTCGACTTAGAGATCTCATTTCTACAGCACTAAGTTGTAACACTTTATCTCATGCTATTGCTCGACAATATCAGTGATGCCTTTTTAAGCGGGGTCAGTATTTACGTTACAAAGTGTACTTTCATTCTTCCTCCGCAAGTTCCATGGCCCACTGCCATACATCAGGGTTGGTATCAGCACTCCATTGTGGACTGGTAACTTCGCTTCTTTAGATAAATTTTTGCTAGCGCCAACCGCGTTTAAAAAGTGTGCCGATTAATACGTGTGTTGAATTATAGTGGAACCGAACTGTAGTAGAATTATAGTGGAACCGAACTGTAGTAGAATTATAGTGGAACCGAACTGTAGTAGAATTATAGTGGAACCGTACTGTAGTAGAATTATAGTGGAACCGAACTGTAGTAGAATTATAGTGGAACCGAACTGTAGTAGAATTATAGTGGAACCGAACTGTAGTAGAATTATAGTGGAACCGAACTGTAGTAGAATTATAGTAGAACCAAACTGTAGTAGTCATCCTAAAATGGATTTGATCAGGAGATATCGTTTTCTACCATTGTCCGTCGCTAAAAGAAAAAAATCGAAGTCTAATATCTAAAATGAAATATTTTAATTACTAATTTGCTGAATTTATGAATAAATGTCAAGTTCAAATCGGCCGCTAAAAGAAACCATTATTTTCTTATGTATACGAGTATGCGGGAATACACTCCACTGCCATGCCACCTTAATTAGTAAAATCGGTAAAAGTCAATTTTTTTGCAAATTGAGATTTGAACGCCATCTTCCATCATTTTTTTCTACATACGAGTATTACTACAAAAATCTCATATATGTATGATAATTATTACAAAAAATTGTATCATGTAAAATAAATAATTTTTTTAAAGTAAATTGAAAAAATATTTATTAATTTAGACATTCACAGTATATTATATTACAAATGATGATGTTGGTTCAAAAAAATTGTTTTGTTAAAGTACCCATTACATATGTCCATACAATATCTTAATAATTTTAGTAATTTTGTCTGGAATGAGAATGCTTCTTAACTAATGTATGTATGTGTGACTAATAATTATAAAAAGAAATAAAGTGTGTGAGGAGATGACGTGGAGAAATGTAGAGAAGTTATGAAATCAAGAATAAGGAATTCCAGTGAAAAATATAATGGCTTAAAAAATATGTATTCATATAGATCAGCAAAGACCGATTCAGAATATACAAGTTTTATTATTTATAAATCGTTGTTGAAACGTTGTTATGTTGGTAGCATTACATTTGGAACATCTCTGAAGTCATGTGCTCATTCTGTTTTGGATTAGTATAGACATTTTTATTTTTCGATTTTGTTTAATTTTAAAGGTGTTTTTTAGTTTTGGCGAAATTTAAACTTAATTTGGGTGACTTTAAGCTCTACAATTGTTGTTAAATATAAAAAAAAACTATTATTAATGAAATAAATTAGAGTATTCATGAGCAAACCAATTATCAACACGGATATTATGATAATGTTAATGCTCAATAGTATTATTATTATTCTTTGAGTTAAAGTTTCTGAAAAGGTACATAATTTTCTTAATTATGTTTAGTTATGGTTTACTATGAATAGAATATAAAATTATGTACGACAAAACTCACCCTTGTTTTTAAATTTGACATTCTAACCTCAAAACTGTTCAAAAACTACCGACCATAGATTGGGAGCGTTTTGGCGGGCTTTGAAAAATTGAAACACTGAAAATTATTTTAACTATGAAAACTACCTTAATAACGAAATAATACTGGTATTTAAGTTTGAACGTAATTACTGTATTTTTTTAAATTGGACTGGAGTTCCTTATTGTAATTGACTATGAATACAAGTTTAAAGAAAAATTAAGGGTAGTTTTAAAATAATTTACAGCACGCCAAGAAAAGTTAATAAATTTGTTTTGTATAAGTAGATTATGTGGGATAGCTACACTTTCGATTTATTTGCGATTCATAACTTCGATCATCAAATGAATCATAGAATTCTTCATACTTTAAATAAAAACAATCCATAATTACACTTTAACAATTTTTTATTATTTTTTTTTTTGTTAAAACACTTTTTAATGTACGTAAAGCACTTCCAAAGCGTATTTCAAAATTCTCCAATTCGTTCTAGCTTAAAAAAACTTGCGTTTTTTTTGCTCCTCTATTTTACCAATACATTAAGGTGACGATATGTAATATTGAATGTTTTACATAAATACCTATGTAAATTATTACATATTGTTAACCGGAACGACTAGGTCAACAGTCACCTAAATTTTCCATCAACAATGATAGTTTTCGAGTTGAAACGTAATATCTTCAGTATGCGGGTTCAGTAATCAGAACCTAATCAGTAGTCAGCAATGAAGGAATGTAATAAATTACCTATTCCACTCAAACAATAGCGAGGGTTGTAGTTCACGGTCAGGATTGAATATGAATTGGTCAAATGATATTATAAAATGTAAAATTAAACAATTCCGCTTCACTATTAATACGCACAGATTTTTAAAATAAAACTTCGTTTCAGATTAATAAAAATATTGAAAAAGTATTTGTATACTCGCAAATGCAAAACATTCAATTTAAATTTCAATTATAAAAATATACGCGTCAGTTTCCCGTTCTCATTTAACGAATCGGTACCATGTTGAATATTAATCGATATGAAGTTAGATCAAGACGTTAGTGCCAACCTAAAAAATTATTGCCAGGTCGTTAAAAAATGTATGCATACTAATTAGGTACTAATTCTGTGAAAAGTGATAAAACAAATAATTAATATATTGTATTAGATGTAAAATATGTTTTTTTTAATATGTATTTAATATTTTATTGAATAAAAAACAAACGTTTAAATAAAAAATAAATAAAAAACGTTTTTTTTAACTATGAAGAACTAACGTATTTAATTCAGTTTTTAAAACTGATAGGTACGTAACACTAGTGAATTTTGTTTTTATATGAACACCGTACAAGCGTCCCAACTGTCCGAAGCCGGTACGTATATACATATTATAATCCAAAAAATGAACTGGGTACCTACCTACCATTTCATAATAATTTAATGCAAAACCTTTAAGATGCCATAGCATTTTTTTAAATATGTAATTTATTACGAGGATTTTCAAATAAAATTTAATCAGGTAAGCATTTCGTATTTGTTAAAACGGTAACCACTTAATAAAGCAATCATAGAACGCACAAAAAAATTCTAGAATATTTTCAAACATTCAAATTCAAAGAAACAAAAACAAATGTGTGAATGATATTGGCGACTTTTTTGTGGGCGCGATTTAATACTAATAATGGTTCACTGTCCATCTCCCTTGCTAAGTGAAAAAGTGAAGTTGTAATTTTTTGATTCTCTGACTGTTTTGGTGATGATTGCAGGTAATTAGAGACGTATGGCTGTCGGGGTACTACAGCATCGTGTGCCAGCCGCTGACTTGGGGCACCAGCCCTATGGAGATGGACATTGTGAAGTACGGCACATACTATTATTACTTGAAGATCGCCGATTTACTCGACACGGTGAGTACGGCTTTTTCGTTTCGATTTTAATAATCATAAGTAAAAAAAAAGCAGAATATCTGTGCGTCTCACAAAAAACTCACAAACGATGATCTCTGTTATTAAAAACTCACAACATTTGTTCAAAGACAAAACAAAACAGCACAAGAAAAAATAAAGAAAAATATTGAATCACCAACAAACCTAACCTCAAATAATATATTACTTTATCATCTTTTTGTTTTTGTTTTATCCGGTTACACTTTATAATTCAATCATAATATTTTCAGCTCACAACGTTATTTCGATAATGTTTATTGAGCTATAACGCTTTGAAATATTATAATAACAATCCGTATTATTCCATTCATATTTATTCATTACTAGCTGATGTGTACCCGGCCTTGCTCAGGTTTATTTAATAAAGTTATGAAGTTGTGAACTCTTGCTTGTCATTAGGGTGCCATAATTGATTTGACAGCGAAATTAACTATCTCCAAACAAAGAAACATTCATTTGAAAATTTTATTTCATTCCAAACGTTTATATTTTTCAAAATATATCTAAATAATACTAAAGTTCTTACGTACCTACTCGTGTTATCCATTTTGACAATATTCTACCCAAACAAACCTTCTTCTTTTGAATATGTAATCTGTCACTAACCAGAGTGTTATATCTATGGGCTAACCTAAATAAAACATGGCAGGTTCAATGTTTTTCATACTAATTTTAAAACGTTATAGCAATAGTTTTAAATGTTGGATTTCATTCAAACTACTCTCTAAACCTTCCCGGCACTAATAAGAACAAACTGGGCTATTTTCAGCGAAACCGGTCAAGTGATTTTCGAGAAAATCGAGGACAAACAAACAAACAAACTTACATTGATTTATATATATATATAGATTCAGCAAGACTAGTAATTTTCTTGAATAGTTTGTTGAGATATTTTACCACGTAATACTTCCTCTTCGTTTAGCCAACGAGCGGGTCTAATTAGAAAGCTATTGAAATCCACAAGAACCGAATTAATATGAATAGGGACGACGAAGATAGGTTTAATAGTTCTTGGTATCCAGTATTTGAACGGCTTCACCAAAACTCAACGCCAAAATCCACATTAATTATAATAATAATATATTTAACAAGAAGTTGAAGAAAAAGTTTATTAAATCTTATGTATATCCACAAATAACTGATGTTAGAAAGCAGTAGTGAAAAATATTGTTTTTAAATAATAATACATCAAATTTATTCATTAAAAACATCCCAAATACTATCCAACCAGCTTTTAATACTAATAATTAATTTAGGTTTTAAATAATACGGATAAAGATAATATTTTAAATAAATCGGGGGTATATAAATCATTTTTTTTTACTTAAGAAAGACTTCAAAATATTTGAATATTATAGTTAAGTAACACCTAAGGTGGTTAAGTAATTATTATTATTCTGTATTTGCCAAGGTAACCAATCATTCTTTTGATATCAATAAAGGTTTAAAAAATTTACATACAAATACAACCGGTTTACAATTAGACAAATTTGACATTTTAGAAATTAGAATAAGTGTTTATAGTCGATTAAATATTATTATTTATTTTTCTTGAATAGCTACCTCTTGAATTTATTTTCATATTAAAATTAAATTTTTAATTATTAATTATTTTTATTGAGATTTAAAAACCTCATTTTAATATTTAATCATTGTAGAAAACAATATTAACATAATCTAAATGAAATATGAAAACGGAAAAAAATGACAGAAAATAAAAAGATATCAGTCGCATCTGGGATGTAATGATATAATGATTACAAAGTTCCTACGGAACACAATTGCAAACTAAACAGTGTCTTCGGATTAATATCCGATTTTTTTATTAATATGAGACATCTATTGACTTTTTATAAAAGTCTAAAGAATATATTCAATTTATAATTATTAATTATTTTTATTGAGATTTAAAAAAAAAGCGGTTGCCCCGGATAGGCAGAGGACCTGGGTTCGAGTCGGGTTCTGTCATCTTTTCCGTTGACATATTTCATTTAGGTTATGTTAATATTGTTTCTACGATGATTAAATAATAAAAATATTTCCTTGTTAATTTCTAATTTAACACGGTATCACTTCTACATACATAAATACACGCTACACCATAGTCTACACAGCTGCCCTGATTATCGACACTAACGCTGTCGGAAACGTTGGCTAAAAGAGGAGGAAGCGTAATACGACATGTAAGACTAGTGATATTTTAACGTCCCTTCACGCTACCGACCAAATTCATGTAAAATTTTTGCGAATTATAGAGATTTAATAATTTATTTAGAAATGTATTCAAATGATTTTTTTTAGGTTTTCTTCATTTTAAGAAAGAAAAACAATCAGATCACGTTCCTCCATGTCTACCATCACATAATCATGATTTTCTTGGGATTCATGGCAATAAAATACCTCCCAGGTAAGTACCTTCTAGGAACTTGTTTTATTTATTATTTATTTTACCCCAACCATAACTTTACTATTGATGGTTTTATTAAAGAGGCGTATTGCCTTGTAGTAATAAGGAACTTCAGTGAAAAATATAATCACATATATATATATATATATATTCATATAGATCAGCAAACGCCGATTCTGAATATATAACTTTCATTATATATAATTATACGTAGAATTTATAAATCGTCATTGAATAAAAAATCAGCTCATCAAAACACCGTGTTATGTTGGTACCATTACATTTGGAACATCCGAAGTCACGTGAGCATTCTGTTTTTAGATTAGTATGTAAATATTTATTTTTCGATTTTGTTTTGTATTTTTTTAGTTTTAGTATTTTTTTTACTTCATTTGGGTAACTTTAAGCTCTATAATTGTTGTTCAATATAAACAACTATTATTCATAGAAGAAATTATAGTATTCACGATCACACCAATTATCAATACGGATATTATGATAATGTTAATGGTCAATACTATTATTATTCCTTGAGTAAAAATTTTTAAAAAGGTACATAATTTTATTACTTATATTTAGTTATGGTTTACCATGAATAGAATATACAATTATGTACGGTAAAGCTCATCCTTGTTTGATTTGATTTTGACATTTGACATTCTAACCTCAAAACTGATCAAAACCGATCAGCCATAGATTTGAAGCGTTTGGCGGCCTTTGAAAAATTGAAACTTTGAAAATCATTTTAACTATGAAAACTAACTTTAAAAAAAAAACGAAATATACTGTTATTTTAGTTTGAACGTCATTATTGATAAAAAAATAAATATATATAAAAAATTGGACTGGAGTTCCTTGTTGCACAATGGCCGCCCTCACACACATCCGACATTCCCACCGATGCATGCATGCACTTAAAAAAATATATCTTATTTTTTATGAAAATTTCTATTGTGATTTTTGGTTGAAAGAGTAATTATATGAAATTCCATCGACAGAAAAAAACGCAAAGTATGCTCCGAAAAATATAAATAACACATGTGATTCTATTATTTTTAATTTGTTATGGGTATGATTGCTCTATCCTAAATTAGAATGATTTATATTAGCGCGTTCCCTCTCTCTTCCGTATTAACATATCTCCGTTTCGAAAAATGCTCAGTTTCCGCTCGGAGGATATTGCTGCGTCTTAAGAAAACGTGTGGGAAGGGATCGAACAATGGTCTTGACTTTAGAAGGACGGTCGAACGGCCGAGCATTTCGACACGCTGTCCTCAGTTAATATCTGGAGAAAGTCAGTCGTGCGGGGTGGACATTCCAACCGGCTTCTATTTACGGGGGAATAAAATCATGTTGCATATATTTTTTCCATGCGGTGTTTTCAAAAATAAAATATTTTAAATGTTCTTATTTTTTTTCACTTTAAACGAAATAATAATGTTTAACAACTTCTTTCTTCCAACGACATTAGTACGCGCACGCTCCGCTGAACGCAAACACGCACGCTCTGCCCACCGCTCAAGCATCCGCCACTCAGGACACTTCCATGTATGAACATGAGTCTGACGTGCACGCTGAACTCTCCGCTAGGGTGGCCACTCAGTTTGCACACTAACAGCCGTTCTTCCCAACTTTTCGAATGATCAATCTGAGTCACCGATCAGCCAAGTGTTGTTAAGTATTCGCTCTGTTTGCCTGTTTCCAAGCATTTTTCACCCTAAATTGTCAATGGAGGTGCCCGCCCATTATAAAATAATATCCGCCCACTTTCATAGACGATAAAATAGTAGGCGCCTACTTTTAAGACAATAAATTGACACAAAAGTAAAAACTTTCAATGTAAAATTAACATAGATAATTTAATATTGATTTTATTATGAATACATATCATTTGATTTAAAAAACTAATACATAAACTAACATTTTATACTTTACAAACGTGTTAAAAATTTGTTGAAAATAAAGTGTTAACTTGACTTTTGATAATGCCGCAAAGTACATTATTCGTTTCGTACATTTGACATTTCTCGATGAGGGAAAGAACAAGACAAAACGTAGCTTATAATTACTAAAATAAGTTGGATTCTCTTCAGGTTTATTTAAAATATACAAAGAACATCTTTTGACATTCGAAAACGAAAACAAATCTTTGTCATTCAATATTTGAATCGCGTAAAAAGATCGTAAACTAATAATTACATTTGACATTTCGATGACGTTTGTTCACCTGTTGATACTTTTAATTACTAGTCTTCTGCTGAGGGGAACTTTAACCACAAAAATCGGTGTCCTAAAATGATCGTAAATTTGATCGAGAATTTCGTTGGGAAGGGCGAATTTGTGCATTTGTACTAGTGATGGGCCGAGTACTCGTTTAATACTCGGTACTCGGCGTATTCGGCGTTTTTTTATTACTCGTACTCGGCCAAATAACTCGGTTTAAATGACGAGTATACTCGGTTTAACTAAAGTAATATAATATTTTGGGAAATATAATGAAAACAGGAGGATTAAAAAGTTGCGTTTATTAAAATTGAATTTAAACAATTAATATTTAAAATTTAGCAAAGGCAAGTTGTGATGTAAGAATACAAGACTCTACGCACGTTCTGGTAACAGCCTTTCCCTTTTTCTTCACAGACGTTACCTGCTTCTGAAAATAAACGTTCGCTATACACAGTGCTTGCAGGTGCACATAAAAACACTATTGCTAAATTTGCTATCTCTGGATATCTTGTTTTAAGTCTTGCCCACCACTCGAAGGGACTCTTATCTTTTGACAACAATCCTTCGTTTACATATCGATGCAATTCTAGAGCGATATGGGGCTTTTAGGATCGTCGCGCTCCGGTGGCTGTTCTTCGAAGTTCGAAGTTCGAAGTTCTTCGAAGCAATTCCAAAATGATGCATGAGCATCTTGTGATTGTCTTAATTAATTGGTTAATGTTATAATTAGATTCGTTTTCTTCACTGCTGCTGGCACTCTCTGTAACGTCGCTTCTTTCAATGGATTCTAAAAATAGGATCTTCCTGATCAATTCGCATTTCTCTGGATTAAAAAATCTCATTCTGAATCTGGGGTCCAGTAAAGTCCAAGTCCAAACAGTAATATTTATCACCCTTTAAACCTTGGAAGTGATCCTGAACTTCATCCTTAAGCTTTTGTTGCATATCCGCTATGTTTGGGCAGATTTCACTTACTTCGGGTTTTTTTTTATATTTTAAAAGAGAATTGGTGTGGGGTATTACTTCTGAAATTGATGAGAATATTGAGCTGGTAATTTTGGTGATTTCTTCAAACGGTTTGAGCAACGTTACACACTCTCTTAAAATTTCCCATTGACGTTCTGTCAACTGTTGAAGATTGGTTGTACTCGGATTGTCTGATATATAGAGTGAAATTGCCCTTTTTTGCTCTACCAATCTTTTAATCTCATAATATGTGCTGTTCCATCTCGTGGTAACGTCCTGCACGAGTTTGTGTTCAGGCAGTTTAAGTTATTTT
The DNA here is from genome assembly GCA_022606495.2 of Halesus radiatus. Classification (NCBI taxonomy): domain Eukaryota; kingdom Metazoa; phylum Arthropoda; class Insecta; order Trichoptera; family Limnephilidae; genus Halesus; species Halesus radiatus. The sequence goes on from JAHDVE020006861.1 coordinate 18,868, forward strand.
TGTATTATGTCCAACTTTCCTTTCGCCAATGCAGAATGATTAAAGTGGCCTGCAATTCCTCTAACTAAGGCAATAACGTCTTTTACATTTTGAACTTTCAGAGAAGCTTTTATGGCCAATTGCAGTATATGTATGTAGCATCCTTTGCCGACAAATGTACTATCGTTAATAGCTTTGACTACATTGGGTCCATTGTCTCTCAAAATAACATGAATAGCAGTCTCAATTTCCCAGCTTACAGATAAGTCTGAAACTTCGTGAAATCAAAGAATTGCACAAGGAACATTTCACTTTGATTTTATCTTCTTCAATCTCGTCGTACTGATAGATTGAACCGAGTTATTCGGTCGAGTACTCGGTTTGGCAAACATCAAACCGAGTAAAACTCGTACTCGGTAACTCGGTAAAACTTGTACTCGGCGCATCTCTAATTTGTACAGTGTTGAGGCAAAATTTCCCATTTAGGTTGGGAAGAATGGACGTATGGAGTGGAGAATAGATCATTTTTCTTATTTTTTGTATTAAGAGGAACTGCTGTGCGGCCTGAGGGTTTGAGGCCAAAATACTCATCTAAACCTGATGATCGTTTTTTCATCAAAAAGTAGTAAATATCTAGTACGGATTAAAAGTTATTTATTTATTTTCGTTTTACATTATGAAATATATGCCATCAAAGGAATTGATTTTTCGCGATTTTAGAGGCACCATTAGCAATTATTTGGGGGCTAACGGCGATCTAAAAAAAAGTTTTACAACGTCTACTTTGAAAATTTATTTGAATTTTATTTTATTTTAGTACATAAAGCGGGCAATATGGTCAAAACTTACGTGCATGAATATTTAAAAAGCAATATTAATTAATAAATCCAATAAACCACAATCCTTGCAAAAATGATAAAGCAAACGATAAACAATTGAAAGATCGAAAGCATTTTACAAGCAGGTACATAAACTAATTCAAGTGCTAATGGTACACTGTTTTTGGTACTTAATATTGATTACTAATAAATGGTAACATCACATTTTTAGCTTAATATTAATGGTAAAACTTTTTTTTAAATTGATTAATTGTTTCATTAAAAATGCTTATTTCATTGTTAGAGCAGTGTATTGTATTGTAAGTTCTTAATGTCTGCGGTAAAGGACAGAAATATCCCGCTGTTGTGTGATAGACTTTAAGATAGAAAATGTCTTTTATCCTCCTTGTTTATGTTCTTGTTGGTATATTAATGAAAATTTGTGATAAAATGTTTGGTGTATCAATTGATGCGTGTATTATTTTGTATAAAAGCAACACATCAGAAAGTTTACGTCTGACTGACAGAGATTTGTAGTTTATCATGCGACATTCGATCATTATATGGTCCACCAATTGATCAGATAAACTTTCACGATATGAAATCAAACGGGTTCATTTTCTTTGCACGGATTCAATTCTGTAATCATGAATCACATAATTAGGAGACCAAATAGTGGACACGTGTTCGAAAATACTTCGCACAATCGATTTATATAATGTTGTCATTAATTCTGGACTTTTAAAACAGTTTGTGATTCGTAGAGTTAATCCCAATATTTGTAATGCATTTTTTTAAATAGTCTGTACATGTTTATTGAGATTTAGTGACGAGTCAAATGTCACGCCCAAGTTTTTGGTTGAAGTTGTATTCAATAAAGCGACTTTAGTTATGTGATTACGTATTTGAAAATGTATTTCTTTTCTTTGTGAAGGAAATTGCAGCGCATTTATTTTCATTAAAATATAAATCGTTAAGTGCACATCATTCATAAAAAAAGAACGGAGTAGAAATCCCAAAAGAATTCTTGACGGACAAAAGCAGAACTTTTGGATCCGCTCTTTTTATTTCCAAAAAGAAAAAAATATTCTTTCCTATTTACCTCGGAAAAATAAATCTGTAATATTACTCTCAATATTACATGATGACAATGAAATGGATCCTGTCACTGGAAAGCCTCAAGTTATATTGGACTACAGCGAAACCAAAGGTGGAGTGGATAAAGTTGACAAAATGTATGCCGCTTACTCGGTCTCTAGAATTACAAAGAGACGGCCGTGAGTAGTTTTCTACACTCTAATGAATATTGGCGGCATGAATGCTCAAATTTTGTACAAATTTGCCTGTCCAGGAAAGGCTCCAAAGCATTGAAGAATTTTCCTAAAAAAATTGGCATTGACCATGATGAAAGAGCATCTTATCTTTAGATCAAATGTCAAACATTTATCGCAAGATATAAGTGCTTTTCTCAAAGTGAATTACGGTCGGGAAGTTGAACCGATACCAGAAGAATAAAAAAAAAAACCTCAAAAAAGCGGTGTTTGTCGGTCATGTGCACTGCAGAAGAAAAGATCCTCAGCATCAATGAAGTGTTGCCGTTGCCAGTCCTTTACATGCAAGAACCATTCTGTAGTTGAGGTGGTTTGCAACAATTGTAAGGATAAGAATATTGATTCTGACTAATAGGTCGATAAAATATTTTGTTTTGAAATATTAACATATTTAGAGTGTTATTTCGTTTTTTGTTTAAGAAAGTCAAACACATATTTTTTAAACTACTTTCATTTATCATTTTTCATAACCTTACAGCAATTCCCTAACATACATATAAAGAAAACACCATTTACATGGAGAAAACATGATGACGTAAATTTTTCGAAAAGCGCTCGCTCATGGGAAATTACTCAGCGCGCCCGCTGGAAGGTTAAAGATGGGAATTAAAAAATCTGTGCCGTTTGACTGAAAATACTCATTATTTAAGCGATTTGTTAAAAAGTAGGCAGAGTAGTTTGGCAAGACATCCACAGCACGTTTTAACATGTGGCAGGAATACCATCAGGACCTAATCCCTTATCGGTTTTCAATCTTTTACTTTTAATTAATATCGTTGAAGATGACCAAGGCTTTCGTTGCAGAAATCTTCGGGAATTTGTAGTAAATAGTTATTGTTGTTTCGTTTGTAAATAGATTGTAAGTGTTTAGAAGGCTTGACCTTGAGCAGTCTTTATATGATTTAGATACATCTCTTTTGCTACATCGGGTGAGTTTTTGTATTTGCTTTTTTTTAAATTTCCAAAAATCTTTCGGGTTTGTTTTGTTGGCTTGTATTTTATATCGAGCTTAAACCGTACATCGCCAACACGGGGAACGGAGCAATGTCCAACTTTTATTCGAATTAAAGAGAAAAACGGGGAATTGTAGGAACTACGGTTTTGATGGGATAGCTTTTTGTATTGAGGGATTTATAATAATATGTTATAATTTTAACATAACTGAGACATGAGATAAATAATACAAGAAATGATTGTGATTTTCAGGCGGGCACGGCGCCATGATAGGAACCATCAACTGTGTGGTCCACTCCTTCATGTACACTTACTACCTCCTGACAGCGGTCAGTCCGCAGTACAAGAAGTCCGTCTGGTGGAAGAAGCATCTCACCCAGTTGCAACTTGTAAGTTTTTATTTAATTTAGTTTCAATACATTTCTTTTTCTATTTACTTAATAACAAATTACGAAGCTAATAAGACAATTCAGCAGCGGCGTGCATTGCTCTATGACTAAAAGTATTCAGTGAGTAGTTTTTCAAGTTCAGGTATGAATATTTGAAGAAGGACATTTTATTATCATCTTCCGCTGATTGTTGTAGCCAATAGAATTAATGAGCGTACAAGTTCCTTACCAAAAACATGGAAAAAATCGTACTTTTTTAATTTCTGTGTTTGTTTTGTTTTTCTCATGGTATGCACAGCTTTCCAGCTGCAATTCACGATATATTTCATAGTCCTCCTCGATAGGGGTTCTTGTGCTGACGCGGACTACATTTTATTTAAAAACTGATTTTTTAAGCTCCTACGACGTTTTTTTTTTTTTCAAATTGCTGGATAACTTGTCCTCTTTGATTTTAAGGTTTTGCAAGGTTTTGATTTGGTTTTTGAAATCATTTGCATATTCCGGTGTTTTTATTGCCGGTGGAAGAGAATTATAGAGTTCAGTGGAGAGATATTTATAGTTCCTTTGTCCAAAAGTAGTTTGTAATTTGGGTATGTTCGTGATGTCATTCTGAAAATTTGGTTTCTTTGTTTTGTTTTTAATGTTTGATTAAAACATTCTTCATATAGATATTATGGATATTAGGGACTGCAAAAGACTTGGAGATTTATTTTGTTGGCATTATTATTGTCTATTATAATTTATATTACCTACTTAGTAATCAAATACTGCTTTCCCGTACTATCACTGTAATACACATTTCGACATCAACAGCAGCCTTTTTTACATAGATTATAAGGAACAAAGGAAATATGTCGTGGAAACATGCCGACTGACGCCGAGTTGCAATTAAACCGCACGGTGCAATCTTTGAAGCACAGACGTCAGGTGGAAATGCTGTCCTTGTTCCATATGGAAGATGCTCTGAGGAACTAGCGTCATTGATCCCTTCGGCACTGGCGCATACGCATAGTCGGCAAATACGCCAAAAGCGCGCCCAACATTTGCACACGGTTGACATTTGTCACATGAGAACGGGTCGCTTCTACGACTCGTTCTTGTGTTCAACAACTCGGCTCTGGAATGATCTGTCAGCCTCTGTATTTCCTCCATCCTACAACATGGGTCTCTCCAAGACCCAAGTTCACTCCTTCCTATCCTCTAAAAGACCCCCCACACAGCATCCCCAAAGATACTGTAAAAAAATAAAAATAAATAACAATTACACAGATTATAAATCCACCGCGTAAACTTTGATTTCGTTTCACACTGCATGAATAAGTCATAGTTATGTTTGTAAAATGTAACAGCACTATACTATAATAAGAACAGAAATAACACCATTTAAGAAAGTTGCAAATATCACAACATTTTGAATAAAAATATGTAACGGTTCTTACCTTCAACGACGTGCGCAACTTCCCTCTACTAAATAGACATGGAGAGATTCATCCTCAGCAGTGAATCGATTCAGTCTTATTCCCCATGGCTTGTGAATTTATTCATTTATTTCATTCCTTTAACTCGTAAAAAAATTCAAAAAAATTAAATAAAAATTGAAAAATAATAAAAAATAAAAAAAGCATTTTTAATTGTGCTGTAATTGAAAATAGCATATAAAAAATAACACGAAAATAACAATCTCACACACCTAAATAATACGATAATTGTATCAATGTAGCAATGTGTTTGTAGTTTGTCTAACGGGAGCTTGTAATTTAAAACATAAAATTTACAGAAAATGTTACAAAATATGTAAAATAAAAACCTAAGAAAAAAAACAATATATAAAATAAAAACATAAATATTTCAATTTATGTCATCTTCATTGATATCATATCTCAAATTCAAGATTTGTGAATATTATTTTCCATTTTTAATACTAGATTATGAGAACTGGTCTCATTAGCTAAGTTGATTGAGCGTTGCCCCGGATAGGCAGAGGACCTGGGTTCGAGTCCCAGATGCGACTGAAATCTTTTTATTTTCTGTCCTTTTTTCCGGTTTCGTCTTTCGTTAATATTATTTTCTTCAATGATTAAATATTACAGTGAGGTTTTTAAATCTCAATAAAAATAATTAATAATTAAAAATTTAATAATATTTCCTTATTTCTAATACAAATATCTTCATTCAGCTAGCCAAGTTTTCAATGTGTTCATTAATGGTTTAGTTTTAATACAATTTTTTTTATTTATTTTTTATTTCAGCGGGTAACATATTTATAGAACTAGGAATCATGTGTTCTAAAGTTATTTGTCCAAATTTGTTTTTATGCTTAGGAACCATCAATCCTTCATTAAAATTGAGACGAGAATTGTAAGTGTGCTCTAGTCTATTTGTATTAAATATAGGGTTATTAATGTGCTGAAATATAATTTTGAACCACAGAATTGATCTATTGATCTATCTGAAAGAATTTTGAGACTCTGATAAAAGTACGGAATATTATGCCTTTGTTCGTATAAACTTTTATGAGCTAATAATTTAACCAGTGAATTTTGTACTGATTGAACATGATTGATGCTTTTTTACAGGAAAGTTCCCAGGCTATAATTCCATACCTTATAACAGATTCCGCTAATGATAAATAAATTATTCGAAGTGTATAGATTGGAACAAAGAATTTTAATTTAAATAATCTACTAACAATTGATCTTAATCGTACACAAATCTTATTTATTTGTAAATCCCATTTGAAAAAAAACAATCAATAATGACACCTAAATAAACATATGATTTCAGAAGTTCAACATTTTCCAATGTACACGATGCAGGAATTCCATCGTGTAAACAATCTGAAGTATGTGTTTTTATTTCAGGTGTAATATATACCTTTGCATTTGGAGATCTTATGTGCATCAATTTATTTATTTTTTTGCATTTATAATTAATCCAGAGTCATGAGACCATTTTAAAAGTTCAATGTAGTCTTTTTATAAGAAGTCCATACAAGTCCAACAATGTTTTCTATGTCAACCACTGTGACTCTTGGTACGTACATGCTTTGAGGCATATCCTTCGGTTCAAACCCAGCTGTCTTGTAGTTGCACTCATGTAACATATTGTAAACACTTTCAGAAAGATAATCAACAAAATCATTAGTTACTTTTTCTTTTGTTTGATCTTTCATCAGATATTTGGAGACATTGATTCGTTTTTAAACACAATATTACTCGCCAGACGAAAACCGACTAAAAGTGAGTAAGTGACGCCTAACCACAGAAAATAATGTACTAAATCACTTGACACCCTACCATCGAACAAGTATAACACCAGTGCACCCCAAGATTCTTACCTACAGATAATTTTGGAAATTCTCGATGGACTACTAAAACTAACGGCTTGGCCGCGCTGGAATTAAAGACGGAAATGATTCACCGCGGTCACTGATAAATGAATTAGGACTTGTTGCAGTGAATTGTCTAACTGACGTCTTGCGGACCTAGTAAGGCCGAACTCGATATCGATGGACAAGTTTCGTAGTGACTAGACGTCACAACTGAATACGGAATGCATTTCTTAATTCTTTGAATTATGATATAGATGATTATTGAAACAGACTGATAGCGAATACGGATGAACTCAGAATTACTGACTGGGTAATTTGTAGCGGTTTGCCGGCTTGAAAATGTGCGGGCTGCGAACAAACGATGACCTATGGATTTTTAATGGATTACGGCGCGATACTGTACGTTAGACGAAGTCCTGCACAATACGACAATATAATGCGGCGCCGCCCATTAGTATCACCGCCGTAATTATTGTTTCACGCCTTAGAAATACGAATGCAAGGCCTAAAGAATTATGAATTAATTCCGTGTCAAATTGAGAATTAGACCGAGTAAATCCGGAGATTGAATTTATTAATTTGATTAGTTCATTCAATTTCGCCCACGTCTACTACGAAATGCAGCTCGGTGATGGCGAGCGACGCGGCATTTGCATGGTCCGGTTAGTTTGGGTAATGTAGATATCGGAACCTTCTCGAACTATATCGTTCGGAGTTACCCGCAGTTGCCCATTGTTCCACTCTCGCCTGCTATTATTTACTAAGATTAATTTTGAACATAAATAATGGTGTCGTACATAATACAAATGTGTACAAATATCAAAGTTCTATAGACAGGGCCTGACCTCGTCTACTGGCACTTCAATTATATTCATTTTTTTTATCTAAAGTGTGATACCTAGCGTTAATAAATTGATTGTTTCTCAGATTACGTGTTCAAAATATTAGAGTTTTATTTGCAAAAGCTGGGACTCTGATAAGTTGAAAAAGTCCTAAATATGGGGCGTAATTCGACCATGCCATCCTGTTAGAAAATGCTCTGTTTTTCACATTTTTAAGCTATCCATAATACCCTCAGTTCTTTACGAGTTTCCACTAAGGTATCTGCTTGATTTCAAAGATATAATATTCCTTTCTTTATGTTATTCATCAGCCTTACTTTCATCATTACAGCTGCAGTTCGTCATACTCTTCGTCCACTTCGCGCACATCCTCTTCAGGCCGAGTTGCACCTACCCCAAATGGGTGTCCCTCCTCTTCCTCCCACAGAACGCCTTCATGATCTTCATGTTCAGCGACTTCTACTACAAAACCTACATCAAGATCAAGAAACAGTAGGACATTAACGCTCTATGGGGAAATTAAGCTAGAAAGGGTAAAGGTGTGAAAATCACGGGTGTAATAAGTGATGCCTTCAACAAGACTCTTGAATATTGTTTTGTTTCATCACCGTTTTAGTTAATATTTTTGTCAATGGTGTTAAGTAAAAAACAATAAATTTATACCAACAAATTTCTTTAAAAATAAATCAGTACTGAGAAAACAATAGATTACTTTACAGTCTATTATTTTATCAGTAGATCCTTAACTAGCATTGCAGATATACTGGTGCAGCCCTTCTCAAATTTTATTATTATTAATGGTGTTGTATACTTATCTGTTGATAATAAAACCTCCTTTACAACAAACACCTGGTTATTTATTAAATAACATGTTACACTTATATTACGTATAATCTATTTGGAGGACCAAGAAGCAAAGCTCCTCTCCATCCTATGGCAATATGCTGATTGGCCGCTGACCTTGAGGGCGAGAAAATTGTCCCCCACTTAAAGTCCTTCCACACGATTGGTTTGCTCGATACAAAAAATCCACCGCGTCGAATGGTTCGACCACCTGGTCGTTCTTTTCTAAAATCTTTCGACGCGATGACTTTAGTCAGTATCGGGCAAACCAGTCGTATACTAAAAAAGCCGTGGCGTCGAAAGGTTCGACCAACTGGTCGTCCTTTTCTTAAGTCACGCCTACCAACTTTAGGAAAGGACGACCGGACGGTCGAACCATTTGACGCCATGGCTTATTTAGTATCGGGCAAACCAATCGTGTGGAAGACCTATTAGAACCGTCTGACGGACAGTGCCATCTCTGTGGAACTATGAATACTAATATATTACAAATGGTATTCCAAGAATATTCACTTCTTCTCCATATTAACTTTTCCAGGAGTGTATAGATGTTGTTATACATACAAAATACATTTACATATTTCCGTTAATTTGTTAATATAACAGTTTCTGTAGTTTATTTTGCTTTACTCGAAATTATTCCAAATGGAACACTTTACTTAAAGAAAATATTACCATAATTGCTACAGCAGTACCAAAATACAAGGTATTCTGTTTTATTTTTATAATGTACGATGAATCAATGAAAATGTAAAATTTCACTCCTCTTAAAGAAAAAATGCCAGTGTTTTTGATGCTTTTATTAGATGTAAAATAAGATCTAAATTTAATTTACTTACAAAAGAATCTCTTAAAATTATTGCTTTTCTCAGAATTATGATATATATTTACAATATGTACATGTTTTGTAATTACGACTATATATAGCTGGAAAATAAAATAAATATTTTACATTTTTTGATACATTTTTATAAACACATTGAATCCTTAATCTATATATATAAAAATCAATGTAAGATTGTAAGTTTGTTTGTCCTCGATGTTCTCGAAAATCACTGGACCGGTTTTGCTGAAAATCGCACAGTTTTTTTTTTTAGTGCCGGGAAGGTTTAGAAAGTAGTTTGAATGAAATCCAATTTGTAAAACTGTTGCTATAACATTTTAAAATTAGTATGAAAAACATTGAACCCGCCATGTTTTATTTAGGTTAGCCCATAGATATAACACTCTGGTTAGCCACAGATTGCATATTCAAAAGAAGAAGGTTTCAATAGGAAGTGTATTTTCAAAATTTAAAATACAAGTAGGTACCTACATAAGAACTCTATTGTTTAGATACATTTTGAAAAAATAAACGTTTGGAATGAAATAAAATTTTCAAATAGTTTCTTTGTTTAGAGATAGTTACTTTCGCTGTCAAATCAATTATGGCACCCAAACGACAAGCAAGAATTTACAATGTTTTTCTAAAAAATCCCGAGCAAGGCCGGGTATACATCAGCTAGTATTGTTATAAAAACCATTATTATAAAAGAAAGAAATGCAGTTACATATTTTTACAAAAAAATAAATTCTGTTTCACATTTCTTTATACAGATGAAGAAATGCACTATCTATGTTATCACTTACTGTGTGCAAGCAGAAAAGAAATTTAAATATAATTTAAATATAGATACATGGACGATAACATGCAAATACTATCAAATTAGAATAATGGTATTGGGGGTAAGTTCCTTACTTAGATAGAATTCTACAAAGCTAAAATAATTGATTGTGAGCGTTTTGGGTCCTTCACCCTACTTTGAATAGAGAAAGAAAGAAGAAAAAAAACTGACGAGAAGTCGATAGATAGAAATTGTTGTTGAAAAAATATTAATACCGTTTCAAAGAGTAGAAGCAAATCAAGAGTTTGGCTTATTCCAGTGATGAGAGCAGTAGAATCGGTGAATTAGTCGAATTAGAGTGTGCGAATCAATTACAAGTGCTTGTCGGAAAATATTTAATCCACGCCAAAGAGCAGAAGCAGGCCAAGAGCTTGGCTTAATCCATTGAAAAGAGCGATTCGGTGGCTGTAAATCGTTGGATTGAAGAAATCGAATCAATTGGTAGTTTTTTAAGATCTTTCTAAAACGTCGCAACAAAGAATTCATTTCCCTCCAGTGATATAAGAACTACTTCTACATTCGATGGATATGAATTGTCAGATTAGAGAATGCACCTGGATTGCAGAAGAGTTTTTTTTTTCATAAACGTTAATTAAACAATTCGAAGAGTAGTAGCCAATCAAGAGTTCGGTTTATTCAAGGGATTTAAGCAATAGATCAACGAATTTAAGCGCCTGGCTGGGGGTTCTTCGGGTTGACCTCAGTGACGTCCGTGAACTTGATGGTGATGTCCTGCACCTTCATGTTGGGCTGCAGGAACTCCTCCAAAGTCGAGGTGGTCCTCTCTGGGGGTCTATCGAAGGGGTATCCCATGGCCTGCCTGTCGGGGTACAGCTTGTCCTTTATACCACAGAAGCTGGACGCATCGGCACAAGTCTGTTCATCAATGCTCTGGTTCACCTGGAGATGAAAGTTAGAAAAAATTATATATTGGGAGTGTTGGATCATCTATAGGTGCAATTTGGGAGGCAGATATGGATACCGCCACCCCGGGAACCATTTATTGGATAACCAACGCCTCTGCCATATATCACACCGAGTGGTTCACTACGTTTAACGACCCAACAAGGTTGCTCAGGTTCTTGGAGTGAAGTTTGTCCAGGTCTTGGCGGTGGATGCATCTGCCCACCAGATGCGTGGTGCGTTTGATGGAGACCCCTTGACCTCTCCAACTGAACTCTCTCAACCCATCGCTTTGCACCGCGGTGGGACTGTTGACTTAATACGTTCTTCACTCCTGGACACACTGACCCCCAGATTCCTACCCATCCTTATATATTTTACCTTCCCTAATGAAGGCGAGGAAGACGATGAAGATTATAAAGGTGATGATGCTTACCTTGTCTTTATCGTAGTTGGACACCATACAGAACAGCTGGTAGTTGGAACCGTTTCCTTCAGTGCCCTTGGGGATCAGCATATGCTGAGGCCAGCCGCAGCCGCAGAAATTGAAATTGGAAGTGTTGGTGCCGGCGGGGATGTTGCGGAAGGTCCTCTCGAAGGGAATGGTCACTGAAGAGTCGTCGGAACGACGGGTCAAGTTATTCTCGCCGGGTGTCACTGGGGAAATAATTCAATAATGGGTAGTTATAATGGATTCGATGACAAAACAGAACATTGAAGAAAAGTGAAGAAAAAGTACGAACAAATAATAAATCTTAAAATGATTTTATAATGTTTTGTCACGGTTTATGCGGTTACCGTTATAATGCTATCGAATCTCAATAGATCCCTGTCTTCTTTATTAGAAGGACCCAGACCAGATTGCTTATAGTGACAATACATATATTGAAATATAATATATAGTAAACAGTAGGTAAAAAACTCACTGATTCTTTAATAACAATTAACTGACATAAATCCGAATAACCGAAAAATGCTGAGCTGTTTATATTTGGCTGAAGACATAAGTTCCACCTACGAAGCTTACTGGCCACTACCAATTTAACTGTCACAAGGTTCAGTCACCACTTAGAAAGGTTGGCGGGTATGACGTCACAGGTGTCTTCCGTCCAATGATAGCTATTCTTTTAGGTAGTTATTTAAAATATACATAATTTAGAAACCTGTGATCTTTGTTATAGTTTGAGCCATCTCGCATAGATAACTAGTGTTAATAGTTCAGTAGAGTCACCGACACATGTCACTAGTATATAGGTGAACCCTCCCAATTTTAAAAACGGTGGTGCTAGCTCACGACCCACAGAGTACTCTAATTGACCGAGATTTTGATATTACTAGACACAAGACATTTGCCCCCAGGCTGTCGTTTCCAATTGTAAAAAGTATTATCGTGTAAATTAAAGAGAAGTACTTATTGTTATTTGAGATCATCCACACAACAAAGTGCATTCCGGCAAATAATAAACTTCTTCCTGGCTTTTGGGAGTGAGAGCTCTGCTGTATCTGAACATAATATTTCTCATTTAATAATAATACTCACGCTCAGTTACGTAACGGTCTAGTTCTATCATCATTAACCTCTGCTCGGGTAAGGACCAGGGCAGACCCCTCTCGTCGAACTTGGGTGCAATGAATATGCGCACCGTTCCTCTCTTCGCTGGACCAGCGTTGGTTACCTGGATGCTAGGAAGTAAATACACATTTAAAATATATAATGTAAGTAGTATTATCTGTAATTAATAATGTTTTAAAATGCTATATTTTTTTATGAAACAACAGCGGAAACTACCAAATCGTATGGCTTTGAGAAGTAGGGGATGTGTGCAGTTTCAACGCGTTCAGCCCAAATGTAAATGTAGTCGAATAGATTTCCTACAATTTGGTTTAATTGGGCTTCTAAAGAAATAGTTACGTATTTTTTGTTTGAATCACTAGTACCCACTGAAAGATTTGAGAATCATTATAGTGTGGTAGGTTTGAACACCTTTAACTAAATATTTCGGTTTTATTCATGCTCAATGTCTTGCGGTTGAAGAAATTGAGAGGATAATGATAAGAAAAGGAGAAAAGGAGAAAAGGAGAAAAGGAGAAAAGGAGAAAAGGAGAAAAATAATATTATAACATAGAACCCACTTGTAAGTGAAGGGACGATGGTTGAGATGCGTAAAGCGAACCAGCACGGCGCCATCTCTGGGGGCGAAGTCCAGGCCGCGGGACAAGTCCACGTCGCTCTGCATCCAGTAGGTGTTCAGCTGGTTAGTGCCCAGCTCGTCGGTCACGCCGATCGAGTTGACGGTGATGTTGGGGTTGAGCAGCTGAGAGGGTTTAGAAAGCACAAAATCTTTATTCATCACTAAAAAGGCAAAATATTGATAAAAAAAATGTTATTTTCTATTTTAGGTTCACAAACTGAAAAGTAAAGTGAATTTCTAGCATAATAAAAACGAATTGATTAGTAAAACATTAGTTACTATTACACCAACAAAGTCAAATGTCTATTTATAATAGAATATTTCAGAAGGGATCTTCACATTGGAATGTTGGATTTAGATCACATTCCTGACAGAATATCTCCAAACGGAGAGACATTCTAGATAAGCCATAACAGTAACATACTTTCTAGTTAAAAATACGTATCAAAGCGTGTATATTACTTCTACGGAGGGAGGGGCCCAAAACTAAGCCCTTCCTTCTTTCATGAACTTAATTTTATAGTAATTTTATTAATGTCGTATACGACTACAAGTCAAAATATCTTATAATTAATGTGATCAATACGTATTTACCATTGCTCTTGTGTAGGTTTTGGTGTACCTTGATCCCTTAAACTTCTGGAAGAGGGAGTCGATCTGGGCGTGCCAGCGATAGAAGAAGGGATCACGCATTGTGATTGCTTCATCGGCCATCACTCCATTGGTTTCCTTAAATCAAATTACATCGTATTAGTTTAACGTAGGTTTCTCACAATTTCACTCTCCAAAATAATCTTCTAGTGAATTGTTAATGAAGAATAAAATAAATTCATGGTAGGTAATTTCACTTGATAACGATGCTAAATAATAAAAAAATATAAGGGAAATAGAACATAAAGCATACAAACATGATACAAAAGAAGAGAAGAAAAAACAACATTAAAATGAAGCATGTATAAAACATAACATAAGGTATAGAAAGAGAAGAAAAAATAAAGCAAGTTACAGCATTTCTAATAGCACCACTATTTTCCATGACGTGATAAAAGATGGCCGATTTGTTTTTAAAAATATGCTAGGCTGTTTATAAAGATCTCTGTGTCGGACGTGATCGCCTCTCCCAGAAGACGCGGCCATTTTCGTCTTCACATTTGTTATGTATAGATTGATATTATGCCTAATTTGTAAAGGGGTCGGATCGAATAATAAATATTGTTTTGCTGTTCGCAAACGATTCCGACTCCCAATGCCTTTGTTAATGTAGCTGGGCACTCTGTTCACATGTCTACGTGACATGTTCTCATCGATCGCTCAGAAAGCGAATGACTTTGAATAAACGTCAGCAGTACGGCGGTGTGGGGGAGAGGGGCTTGTCGAACTTGCTCAGGGTGCGGTAGGTCTGCCCGTTGTAGACCGCGTTAAGTACCCTGCGAAAGCCAGTTCGAACCAGTTAGCCTTTAACAGCCCGCTTGACTTGCTCTCTTTCCACTGCCCGCTCGACGTCTCATATACTCGCCTATTTTTATTCTGACCACCGCTTACCCTGGACCCCCATCAGACTACTGCCACTCATTGGACCCAGACCAAGCATCATCACACGGACAAGGCCCGCAGAATTACAAAAGTCGTAAATAAGAGTCTTTTCGTTAATATCGTTCCTCCTCACAGAGGTAACGGTAGGTTACGCTCTCTCCCCTCACAGCCCTCTCCGCAGATCGGGATTAGCTGCCCCTACAGTTAGTTTGTGTGCCATTACGTCTGGTACAATCTCTATATCGTCACATTCTATATTATTGTTCAATCTACACATTCGAGACATTGGACTGAAATAAGCAATATTGTTATTAAATATCTCAACATATAATGTTTTATGACTCCGTAAATAGCTTCTATTAAGAACTTTGATGTGAATACTGCTTAGACAATGAGTGTTTTCGAGCTTGTTGTGAATAATTTTGTATAAGTATATTAAGTCAATAGACTGTCTTCTTTTTTCCTACTAAGAAAACTAAAGTATTGAAGTCGTTCCTCATAAGATTGGAGTAATATATTTAATACACAATTGAAGGATAATAGTTCTCCAATGATCCTCTGAATGAAAAATAGCCTCACTAACTAGAGGTCATCAGTACTCAAGCAGTAGTCAAGCCCTGGCTTCATAAATTCACTTGCATGCCAAAAAAATATATTTCCTCCATAATACTAATTAGAGTAGGTCACACTTGTTGTCTTAGTCATCTCGCCAGGTTCCACATTGTCAGCTCGCCTTACTGTGATTGTGGGTCAGAGGATACTCTATTGACGCTGTAACTTATTTGCTTCAATTTTATTTGCTCAAATATTTTATCCTGTTTAAAGTAAGAAATATTTTAAGAACAATATGTACTGTTAAAGTCTAACTGATTAAACGTGGCCAAGATCGCCCTTAATGGGTGAAAGCTATAAAATAACAACAATAAAAAAAAGGATAATAGTCTTAGGAATTTTTTGTGCAGATTCAAGTGAATATGAAAATACATATCATGATCTGACTGGAGAACGTTTTCACGGCATTATCTCTAATCGCGCAGGTTCTAATAGAGAAGCAGTAATACAAAGTTCCCGTGAAGGCCTTGGAGGTTTAAGAAACTGGACATATTGAGAAAGACTCACATGGTATTTTCCGTACAATTGCAGTTGTGGGGTCCTAAGACTCAAAGCAACAGTTTATATTAACTAACTAACTATGCCGTTTCACTGCAAGGGTAGGCAAAAGGGACAGCTCACCCAACTCTGTCTTGATACACACTCCTTCCATCATTCACATTTATTCATCGTCTCATTCATTATCTTCTATAGTTCAGACTTTGGATACGACCCTTCATAAGTATCTGATTCACTTGATCGTGTAATGTCTTCCTCGGGCGTCTTTGACTTCTTCTACCATTCACTCTCTTGAGCCTCCTCTGTTCTTAATTCGTTGAAATAAATCAAAATATTCATATTTTTTTTAAATTATGTGTTTTGACTGGACTCACCAAGTATTGATGATTGGGATCATGAACATAGGCGGTGAAGAGATGTCCCGTGTTGTGGAAGCGCCCATAGTACGCCTGATTTGGGCTGAGAATACTGGACTCTATCATGTTGCCTAGAAGGTCAATAGTTAGAGGCTCCGTGGTACCATCCGACTGGAAACATAGAACAATAAAATAATTTACAACACGTTCATTAGCTAATATCTGCAGTTAGCCTAATTCAATACCTCTTGGTATTGGATAAGAGTGAATCCTAGTTTATTAAAAAAGCATCTTCCTCGGGGTTCGATTACGGATTCAAATATCTAAATCGTTACTGGTTCAAGAGTTTTAACGGTTCCAAGCAACCAGATTTTACATCAACACTTGAAAATGAGACAGCATTTTTTTATAGAATTTTGGTTACCTTCTGAACCGTCCCAGAGCTGATGGCGTCGTTAATCCTCGATAGCCAGATCTCTATCTCGGACACGGTGATCTTAATGGCATCAGCCTCGCGGTCCAGGTCCTGCCAAGTGACGTTGGGCTGGCGGGGGGTGAAAGCTCGCCGGCTGGACAGGCTGTCCAGCTTTGGGTAGTAGCCCTCCTCGATGGGGGCGCGGAAGTTGTTGAAGCGCTTCACGCGCTGCAGGGAATTGCACAGACGTTCGTTGTTGTACCTGAAACAAATTACGGGAGTTTGACAATTTTTAATACCGGTGAATTCGCAAAGTCCAAAAGACGACGGTGTAAACATTCATACAAAGGAGAATGGTATGTTTTGAGCCAAACCCTTAATAGAAGTATGTAATATAATATACACAAATGGATTTTAAGTAGAATATGAGTTACTATTGCGGCTAATCTAGAATGTCTAGTAAATACGAGGTGTGTTCAAAAGAAAAGGTGAATTTTGAATTTTCGCGGGCTGTGTACATTCGATTATCGATTTTTTTTGTTATGTTGGTACACATATGTTTATCATATGTTAGCATTATCAGCCATTTTGGATCAGTGGTTTGTTTTTGACAACTGGAAAGGTTAGTCACGTTTTTGGGTGTTCTTCGATGTTTTACTAAAAAAAAATTAGTAAAAAATCGAAAAACATCGATTTTTTGGATTTAAAAGGATTTGGATATTTGGAGTAAAACCGACGTAGTAAATTTCCCTAGAAAAGTGTGTTTTTATATCATTAAAATACTGCTAATTAAACGAGAATTAGTTTTTTGCCTAAAACTTGAAATTTTCATAACACACCAACCGTTGCATTGCCCCGATTGGTACTTTAAAAAAAAAATTTATTCATTTATGTAAAAAAAATATTGTCGAATCAAACCACAATACTAGATATTCCAACCAAACCAATTATTCCACCATCAAAAATATCAATGACACAGTCACAGTTTAATTTCCTTGCTCCTAAAATCTTCAATAATTTAACAATAAAGGCAATAACTAAATACCACAGTTTAAGAAGGCGCCTGGGGACTTTTTAATGAGTGATTGTGATAGTGTTAGTAGCCTATTTCTCGTATTCAGATAGAGGTGTATACGAGTATGTTGTTTAGGTGTGTGAGTTATGTGTATGTTCATTTGTACGTCCATGTGTATGTGTGTGTATATGTATACATACACAAGGATGTGTGTATGTGTGTGTACATATGTGTATATATGCATACATATATGTATATATGCGTATGTGTTTGCGTGTGTATGTATGTGTGCATCTATGTGCACATGTGTGCATGCTTGTACATATAAAAATAAATAAAAAGTATATTTTTGTGATCTAATACTTACGCATATCTTTTTCTCCTTTCTATCTTCTACTTTCTTTTATAATGTTTCCAATTGTCAGCATGTTAATATAATTATTATAATAAATCCATATGTTTACACTAGACTTCATACAAAGTAACTATACTCCTTTGGTCACCATGAAACAAGCAGTCGCCTAGTATGGTGATCTAATGTATCTACTCCATGTAAATGTCTCCATTAAATATGATGTATTTTATAAATAAATAAATAATATTTAGTTATGGCCAGCGCTAGCGTTACCTGGCGATGATTTGCTGGTGCATATAGAAGAACAGTTCTCCTCTCCTGTCCTTGTCCACGATGGCCCTGTTTGCTGGTGGCGCATCGAAGGGGTACACCAAGTGCCAATGCCAGTGGTGTAGGTTGATTCCCACATCCTCGCGGAAGTAGAACAAGCGGTGCTCCACCTCCAGATCGGAGGCGGTAAAGTCCTTGGGGATGATTATGGGCGTCTGGAAGTAGAAGGAATGTTTTAATGCGAAATGACCTTGAAATTCTCACTAAAAGTATACAAGTAGTGGCCCTAGTGACACAGAGGCAGATCGAGGAGGAGGTGGATAGACTACGTGGAAGAGAATTGGAGCAGAATAATTTTAGAACCGTGGGTAACGCATGACGAATTTTATGACTCGAGCTATACTCGTATATCGTTCTGTGGCACTCAAGTACAATAATGTATCGAAACGATATATCGTTCGGTGGCACCTAAAAGGTTAAGAGGAACGGCTGCGCTGCCTGTTTCATACATAACTTAATTTTGAATTTGAGGCCAAAATACCCATCCAAACTGATTTTTTTTAATTAATGGTTTAGTAAATATCTAGTACATGTGAGAATTATATTATGTACTTTTGTTTTAAATTAGGAAGTTTTTTTTTAAATTATCGTATTTGCTATGTAAGTATGATTACGTAAATAAAAATATGAAAACAAAACATTAAAAAAAGGGTTTTTCGGGTCGATATTTTAAATTATGTACGGCAAATTTGTGTTCCGACGTAAATTGGTCGTTTTTAAATTCAATTTAAAGTCTACCGTAATACTTTTTTAAATATTTTGTATTTCATTATATTTCCAAAGCAGACTGGGCATAACTATTTTTAAATCACCGTTAACCCCCAAATAATTGTTAAAGCTGCCTTTAAAATCGCGAAAAATCAATTTCTTTAATGGCCTATATTTCCCAATGTAAAACAAAAATAAATAAATTACTTCTAATCCATACTAGATATTTACTATACTTTTTGATGAAAAAAAGATCATTAGCTTTAGTCGAGTATTTTTACCTCTGATTTTAAAATACCCACCCAAACTGAATGATTTTATTTAAATTAAATATGTAGTAAATATCTAGTACGGATTTATGTGTTAAATTATGAAATATAGGCCATGAAAGAAATCAGTTGTTCGTGATTTTAGAGGCAACTTCGAAAATTATTTGCGGGTTAAGGGTAGTTTTGTTTAATTTGTCATATTTGCTATGTAAACATGATTATATAAAATAATTTATTTTTTTTACATTTAAAAAAAAACATTTTTCGTTGTTTTAAATTATGTACAACAGATTTGTGTTAAAACGTGAATTAGTCATTTTAAATTTAAATTTAAGTCCATCATAATGATGATTTTAACACTTTTTAATTTTTTATTTTATATGTCATTATATTTTCATAGTAGAAGGGGTAATTTTTAATTTTTTTATTTTATTACCATTAACCCCCAAATAATTGCCAAAGTTGTCCCTAAGATGGTGAAAATTTTATTTATTTAATGGCCTATATTTCATAATTTAAAACATAAATATGTAAAACACTTCTAACCCGTACTAGATATTTGCTACACCTTTTGATTACAAAAAAAATCATTCGATTTGGGTGAGAATTTCGGCCTCAAATCCAAAATTCAGTTTTGTATGAAACTCAGCCGTTCCCCTTAAGAACATTATTCAAAAACTATTTTTAATTATCGAGGTCGGTGACAGTGAATAGCTAACAAACAAAACCGTTATGCTTTGACAGCTGAATACATTTCACCAAAAGCTGAAACTCGCCAAGAAACGGCGTTCAACGGGGACCGTTCAAATGTCAAAAAATCAAAACGGCACTGATTGGTGTTGCATGTTCATCAACTGTGACGAGAGGTATAAACTCACCCTCAGGGGTGCTGGAATAGTTCTACTAATTTCTCTGGCGTCCTGGAACACGGAGGAGTCACAGAACTCTGCTGGAAAGGATTCCATAAAGTTGTTCGGTGGTATATCCTTGGTGTCTGGTCTGCAAAATTATAGTAAAAAATAATTATATAAAATTCCTTACAATCAGATTTCGTATTATAATGGTATTCTTGTTAATCGACTCAGTGTTCGAAAGGAAGGCGAGTTTTTAGAGAACATATTTATATTTCTAAAATTTACTATCGAGTTCATGAAGGAGAAATGAAATGTTGGTTTTAAAAGCTTCATTTAAAAGGAGGTGTTTTTTTAGAGTGGAACAACCAAAAATACGTGATCTAAGATTCCATTCGATTAGTAAAATCTAGAAAGTCAACAATTTGAATTTTATAAAGTTGACAACGATGTCCAAGGTGGAATTTTGCAAGAACTCTCTTTGAAATGAAGCATAGTTTTTGCTCCTTTTAGACTGATTAAAAATAATTGATAGCGGATTCTAGGCGATCTACAGACCGTCCCACATAATAGATGTATATTTTTAAAGAAAATATTTCAATACCTATGCAGAAGAGCTACGGACAGGCAATAGTTGAAGAGCTTTGGGTTAACCCTGTCCTTGACTTTCGCGCAAACGGACAGGAATGTTTGCAAGTCACCTTCTGCTGGCTCTGAAATATTAGAAAACGTTAGATTCATACAATAATTTATCGAACTAGATCTCCCGTAACACTTAATAATATATTTTGAAACTGCGAAACTTGAGTTGAAGCACTCTAGTAAAACCGTTGATTAATTGCGAACCAAAAAAAGAAGAAGAACTAAATATTTATTTTACAGTTTTATATAATTAAATATACTGAAAAAGTAAACAGCCTTCTAAACTTGAAACTAAAGGGAAATAGGCAATCAGGAAAACCATAGCACAGATGGAGAAATTTTTTAAAAAGATGCAGATGTCTAAACGCCAAACCCTGGACTAAAACAGGAAGCATTGATAAGAGAGGAAGGGAGCCCCGCAAAGGGTAATAATAATAAAAAGTAGATTAGAGTATATAGAAGAAATAAAAACCAACAAAATTAGAAAAATTCGGAAATTAGAAAAAGAAGAGCAATAAGCACATAAGAATGAAAGAAATAGGAAAATAGTCAAATTTAAAAAATTTAAAAATAAAAAAAGATAAAACAAAGAAAAATGAGGAAAATAAGAAAAAGAAAAAACGAAGAAAAAGGAGAAAGCAGTGCCTATCTACCTGATGTTTAAAAGCAAGATTATAGCAATTCCTGTACTAACCCATCATGATTTCGATGAGTGCCCTCGCGTACAACTGATGCGAGGGGATGAACAGCGAGAAGTCGGCGTTCCTGGCCAGCGCTCCTGCAACGGAGAGGTCCGGCAGGGGCACGTCGGTCAGCGCAATCTTGTCATTGGCATCCTCTCCGAATCGGTTGCTGAGCTCAATACCGAGGGAGGAATAACGGTCGGTCTGAAAACAAATAATAATAACTTGTTATTTTACCAATTTACTGCCATAATTAATGAAATGTCTTTGAATTTTTAAAATCAATTAAATTTATTTACACCGTAATTTCACACCTACTTGGTATCTACCTTCTTCATCTCTTTTCGGTGCATTCTCCTATTAGCAGATTTCTTCAAATCTGAATACTCCTCGAGTTTCCACTCTTCCCAAACTGTCCGGAGCCAGTGGGCTATGGCATCCCACTCGGGATATGCTGTGAGGCCTGAAGGGAGTGGGAAATGGAAGGAGATAGGGAATAGAATGATTGAGAAGTAATTGGCTATTCAGATGTCACCAAGCACTTTTGCACGCGCAATATTTTCCGGTTATTATAAGCGATATATTATTTATATTGCGTTTTTATTTTATTTTTTATTCAAACAATACAGAAAACAATTGTATTTTATTCCAACCTATAAAAATATATAGTATATTCAAACGATTATTCTTGAACTCGTTTTGTTGTCTACGCAAATTTTTTTGTCTCCAAAACAAAACATTTTAGCAGGAGACGGAATGTGTGTGAAAACAAATATTTTTTGTGTGTGGTTTTTTTGTGTAATGTTTCGGAAAAAAGTTCGCAGGAGACGCGGATATACACAATAGTGGTTGGCGATGCGGCTCGGTTTAGTGAGCCGGATCACTAAATCAGCTCTCTGTAAAGACAATCCACATGAAAACTGGACGAAAAAAGTATCGTGTAAGAGCGTCTTAAGGACGTCTTTAGGAGGGCCAAGGGAGCGAGGGTTGAGGGCAAGGTGCGGGGGGACGCGAACCGTCATTCAAACTAGCCGGATCACCGAACCGGTACACTACAAAGAACTGATTTAGTGATCCGGCTCACTAAACCGAGCTGCTTCGCCCACCACTAATACATAACAGTCACACCCACTAACCAATACGATGCATGATCTGGACAACAAGTTTGGAGGTATTGTTGAAACATTTGCTGACTCCATTTATAAAATCAAGCGTAATCTATACCAGCACTTTGATGAATCCTGCGGTAGGGAATATGAGTTTTTTTTATTTATTATTTATTTTTTAATTTGTTTTATCAATATTCAACTTCAAAATTAAAAACAGGTATTTTTTTTTGAAATTTCGTTTTCATTGTTAAATTAATTCTCAAAGTTTGAATTTTTTAAACGCCGCCTAAACGGACAGAATCCAGGCGAAGGTACCCGTAATGTCATCCGTACTGAACGATACCCGACCGATAAGGACAATTTGTATGGAGATTATTTTATTCTTCAATAAAGAATTCCAGTACTTTTTATTAGTATTAAAAGTCTAACTTATTAAAAGGTTTTTTTTATAACATTAAAATTTCTTTCGAAAATTGATTTTTATTGTCTTGTTTTTTATATCTGCCGCCAAAAGCCGAGGAGCCATACGGTATTTCTGCCGTGACAATAAGTGTATTTAAGTTTGATGGTGAATATCGATAAAAAAGCGACCTTAATTAATTATTTTAGCTTGATTAATGAAGTGATTTTTGTTATTATATTGTTTTAGTTTTCTATTTTATGTAACTGTTAAAAGTTTTATAAACATTACTCTATGTACTTATAATTTTCGATAACTCGGAATATTCTGTTCTAAAAATCTATGCAAAAACCCAGCTGGACGTATAATCAAATAAAATTAAAATGAAACTGTATTTTTCTTTAGATGGATTTGGCTTAGAACAATCTAGACTGGTAAAAATCAGTTAGTGATAATAATAATTCATCAATTTATAAATAAATTACTTACTAAAATAAAACACAACACACAGTTTTAGTATCAAAAATATTGCGGTCTAGATTCTAAATGAGACCTGCGGTTATATTTGTTTTGATTGGCTTGGGGAAAACCGATTAAAATGTTAACACAGATACAGCAAAGATTGTATTTTTACATATTTTAGTGGTAAGCAGGTTCGTATACCCACGTAAAGGTGGGGTACAATATAAAATATATATATTATGTTCCTCCAGAGTCTAGGTAACGCTGTACCTAATGTGTGATGGTTTACGGAGTTTTGTTTTTAAAATTTATTATATAAAAGCGCTATCAAAAAAACTAAAATCAATAAATATGATAGTATATGGTAGCAACTTACCAGCCACCTGACAAGCGCTAATTCAAAACATTCTATTTCCAAAAGCATTTGAACAAGAGACAAGAAAATCAACGAGATTATAAAAAAAAACTTAAAATCGTCCTGGAAATTTTACTCCTCCCTCGTGTATCGATCGTGTAACAACCTTACTAACTTCTCCGCGCTTCAAGCATCGTGTAAATCAAATACATAATTATAATCACTGTATCCAGTTTAATAAGATGGCTAGATATGTGATCGATAATCATATTAATTGTGGTGAATAATCTTCGGTGAGTTAATTTATTCTAATTGTTAATTGATTTAATTTGTATAATACAACTAACAGGTATCCTAACAATTTCCTATAACTAGGCTTGACTATGCCTATACTAGATTTGGACCGTGTAATAAATTAAATACTGTTGGTATTATTTACTAATATACTCTATGGATCACTTCTATAGGTTTGTCTATGGGACATTACCTCTGACAGTCACTTGTTAAACCTGTGTCAACCGGAATGGTTAATAAATCTACTTTACATTTACAAGTGCTTTTTAATATAACACCACAATACAACAGATACCATTCCCATGGCAAAGATATTGCAAAAAATGCTTTTTTTTTGCTTTAGAAATAGGCTGACCAGAAATAAAAGAAATCAGAAAGATCGCAGCGGGATGGAGCGACCATTTAAAAGGATACAGAGGGTAAAATAGCAGATCTTGGCCAAAAATGGGAAACATTGGAATAGGAAGAAGAAGGCATGTACCCAAAAATAGGTACTGCAAAGAAGAAGCAGAGGTTCCTACTTATCTTCCCACCTTTCCTTCGAAACTCGATTTTTCTTCAGCAAACGCATCAATTCGGAGCACTTGTTGGAAGTGTTCAGACTTGTATCAACTTTTTTAAGAGCATTATTCTTACATAATATAAATATTAGCCTTTTAAATATTGTTTTTGCCTCACATATTTAAAAAAAAAAAAACAAATTATTAGCTATAACCTAATATGTCAGTAACAGTAATTATGAATTAATTAAAATTACTCATTTTTAGTAAGATGTTCAAATCATAAATATTAATTTTAAATCTTCCGCACATTTTTAACGGTATCAATGGTTTGTGAAAATACCCTATTCATAAATATTACACGAACAAGTTTAGCGATTCGAATAACACAATTATTAACTTACCAAAAAGTTTTCAGTGACTTCGAAGACATCTTTATCATTTCCCTTGGGCTGGAACAGCAGCTCGGAGGGCCGGTCGAACAAGAGTTGAATACTCTTCTTTACGTCCGTCATTTTGGAAGCCTGCGAAATAATAAACAAAATATCTTATGAACATTACTTATAAATATTGTCCACTTATGTATTAGCCGCCCGATGTAAGGGAGGTCTGGCAGGAGGAAGTCAAAACGTCAGGACATGTGGCGAGGAAGACGGCAGACCACCAAAAAGGCTTCTCTGTAATAAACCTCCAAGGCGAAGGGTACTGAGAGACCCAAACATACTCGTACGTGGCTGGATGGTTGGATAGATACGATACCACTGTATTATTTTCTTTAGTTATTATATTTGCCCTGACGAAGCTTCATATAAGCGAAACCGGTTGGCGTAAAAATACAGTAAATTAGTGGTTTATAACAAAGTGTTTGTTTTATTAAATGTGATGTCAAACCATAAAGTAATTGGTTCTTATGAAAATATGTTATATTGTTGTTCACTGCATTCAAATCCATTTGTCTATACTTGTCATAATTTGTATTTGATACGTATACTGCGTATCTTGATAAGGGGAGCTTCGCTTCCGAAACATGTTGATATCTATATAACTAAATATTTCAGATTCATTTTATTAATAATGACTCCACGAAATAAATATACATTTTTTTTTTTTTAATAAATAATTACAATTTGTTAACGTCTTGGACCGCAATGACTTTCAAAATATTGTCCGACGTTTAAAAACAATTTAAAAATTCATTAAATAAAAATATATACCTACTTGATAAAAAAAAATAATAACGACTAAACCAAGTGCTACTAATGATAATCATTAGAATAAATTAATGATCTAATGATTTATGATCAATTCGAAATGATCAACATTATTTTAATATCAATGCAAGTTTGTTTGCTAATCACAAAATCCGCATGAGATATTTGCCAACTGGAAACTACGAGTATACCCCCAACTCTTGAAAACAAGACAATAATAAAAAAAAAAGCTTTAATTCAAGAGATTCAATTTTAACGATAATTTAATTCAACTTTAAATTTTTTTATAAGTTATCCATAATTATGCCAAATATTCGAATTTCAACTCTTTGTTGGTATTTAAGAAATAAGCAATAAATAGATTTTTCCCTTTTGTTAAAAGTGCGTAACTAAATATACTCTTACCGGTAATTGATAACGACGTAATACTGGCCGCAATCATGTCCCAAAGCATTTATAGAGATATTAATTCAATTCCGAGTGCAAAACCTCAGTTTGTCTACAAATATGCAGGGCTGACCAAAAGAGAATTGGATGAATATCATTAATGAGTTCAATCCACATTTTTTGGACAATACATAATTGCTCTGTAACTAAAATGCAAGTTTTGTAAACACGCTTTAACAACTTTTTTTCTGCATGATGTATTCGTGCCATTTATTCTCCTCTACCTTGTATTTTTATTAGGAAACAACCAGTCTTTGTAAATACAAAGTGTAAACATTATAATCATAACAAATTCTAGACTATCCATTAAATGAATCAATCTTACAGGATTACCTTGTACAGGGGTCGGCAACCTGCGGCTCGCGAGCCACATGCGGCTCTTTGAGTGTGAAGCTGCGGCTCTTTAGTTCCATACGCAATGCTATTTATTGTTGGCAAGAAAAAAAATTGTGGCTCTTTAAAAACTTTGAAATTTTGTAAATTGTAATTTTGGACTGTTCCGACTCAAAAGGTTGCCGACCCCTAGTAAATTTTTTTCACAAATAACCCGCCTCCTTAAACTCGATAATAATAGTAAGTATTTTAAAAAAATTAACTTTAAATAGAAATGGAGTTCTTCAAATTAAATTTGAATACAATAAAAAATACCTAAATAATATTATAAATTCTAAAAAAATAAATAAACATTAGATGTACAGTGTTCGCATTATTAATATAAGCGAGTCGGGAGCATGATTGTAAGAAATAACAGTTTAAGTGTATACATAATACCATTAAAACAATAAATAAATAGTTGATGTCAGTACAATTTTCACATATTTTAAAGCATTTAAATTATCATTTCAGTGAGCTTCATTTTGTTTTCAAATTACAGTTGAAAATGTCTCCATCTCGTAGGGTATTGTGAGTTTTGCAGATGGCACTTCGCCATACATTTCAAGGAGCTCTAATTAAACGATGATTCAAATGCTATGGATTATTTTAAAGCTTGTAATTTAAACAGTTTGCGGGTATTTGGGTTTATTCTCTCAATGAAATGTATTCTTCTAACATGTATGACGAATCAACAAGACACAATTTTGTATAACAATAAAGCATCAGAGTTTTTTCTGCGTTTATATAGAGCATTAGGATCAAACCGATTATCACTAAAACGCTACGATACGTATTTTATAAATTTGTTTTGGATATTTTCAATACGATTAATATAGGTTTGATGTTGAAGATTTCAAATTACTGAGGTATAATCAAGATGTGACCTTATATATGCCATATATAGCAGAATTAGTGTATGTGGTACAGTAAAGAGCAATGCGTTTATTTAACCCTATTTGTTTATTGGCTTTTACAAAAATATTTTTAATATAATGATTAAATAGCATTTTAGAATATAGGAGCATTCTAAGATCTCCGATTGTTTCTACTCATTGTAGGGGTACATGGTTTAATTTTTAGGTATTATTATTTTGATGGTTTTTTTCGTGTAAAGGTTATAACGTTACATTCGTCTATGTTAAGATACTCATATAATTGATTGTTTTTGTTATATTCATTTTAACTTGTTTCTTGTTGCAATCATCTGTGGAACTAATAAATTTATCTAATTATAATCATCTACATAAAATAGGAAATAAGATGACTGATAATACGTTTAATGTCGTTTATATACAAAACTTAATAATAGAGGCCCCAGATGGAAGCCTTAAGGTACCCCTGAGGGAATTTAAATCTGTGACATGTAACTTTTTAAGGTAACAGCCTGATTTCTATTTTTAATTTAAAAAGAGAAGTTAATAATATTATTATTATCATATTAAATATTATGTAAACGGTAACTATTTGCCAAAAATCAATAAATATCTAGCATAGGCGGAAGAACTCCAATGGGGGATGATTACGATGGATTTTTAATGTAACCTTGATAACAAAATGTACTCAACGGTTTATATGCTCAGTTAATATAATTTTTAATTACAAACCCATATAATTACGGAAATAAATCCACTATAGACGCAAATATTTCCATCTACTGAAAAGAAATCCAAAAGCATAAAAAAACCTCTCAAATCATGCAAAAACTTACGCAAAAGAACCGAGTAGGTTTATGTAAATATTTCTTTGTATTTCTTGGACATTAACAATATAACCATTTCTAGACATTTTGTTTTGAAGTGTTTTATCCACCATGTACATTTGTTACTTCATTTTATTTATTTGCGACTTTCGACACGTCCGTGTCATTCACTAGTGTTCTTAAAACTAACTTAAATTTTAAAAAAAGTATAAAAATAATTAAACATTATTAGGTGAGGGTAGTGGGAGTGGGAATTGTGATTTGAAGGGGGGGGGGCGCTGGGCAGAGTCAAAATAATAAGGAAACATGGTTAACAAAGGTTATTTACAGGGTGCTATTATTTTGTTTACTAAATTAATAATGTCTAAATATTTCTGTATTGTTTTTTTAATTTTAATTAGTTTTAAGAACACTAGTGAACGACACGGATGTGTCGAAAGTCGCAAATAAATAAAATTAAGTAACAAATGTACATAGTGGATAAAACTCTTCAAATTAAATTTTGTAAATAATTTGATGGTATAATCGAATTCAAATATAATTGGTATTATATATAAATGATAATAATGTTGGTATAACATAGCAATTTCCTATTATTATTTAGGTAGCCCTGCATTCTGGGTGCGAAAACCTTATACAAGTAAAAGTTCATGCTCCCGAAAAAGTTCTCTACAGGAAATAACACCAGAGTTCTACGACCTTTATTATCTACTAGCTGAAGTACACGGCGTTGCCCGGGGTTATGAATGGTTTGGAGGAAAGTTTTGAGGTTGTGATGTGTTATCCCTAACCTACCGGGTAGTTTTCCTCTTATTTTGAATGTCGAGTGTGAAAAAATTCATCAAGAAATTCCAAAATTCTGCTAAAAGGGGTGGGACGGAGGGGAGGGGTGGTTTTTCGAAATCTCATGTAGACAGTGACATTCCCTTGTTTTGAAGGTCAGGTTTGCAAAATTCCATCAAGCTCGGAATAAAACTGTAGATTTGTATACAAAACAAACAAACAAACAAACAAACACATTCCCGGGACATTCTTCTTTACATATAATAGAAGATGTATCAGAGATACAGTTTTTTTTAACTTCTAGCGAAGTTAAATGGATGAGAGGAATGCAAGTGATTTAAATACTAAAGAGTGAAACAGGCGATTGTTTTTTTCAATTTCTTGGCTTTACCCAATACAAGTCACAAAAATTAAGGCAAAAAAAAAATTTCAACCTTTTTTTTCCACTCGGAAGGCGTCGAGAAAAATCATTTCCCTCGGGGCCTCTGTCATATTTGGGGATGCTGTGTGGAGGGTTTTTTCAAGGACAGGAAAAAACAGTATGTTCTCTAAAGGAAAACGGTATTATGGGTGGATAGGAATCTGCGGGTCAGTGTGTCCAGGAGTGACGGACGTATTAATCCATCCCCTCCACTGAAAATAATAATAAATAAGGAAAAAAGGAAGGGATGAAAGTGGTATAAAGGAAGAATAGGAAGAACCTGGCTATTCACACCTGGACACTAAACGTAAAATCGGCTAATGCCATATCAGGCAACATTTCTATTCTGAAATAATTTATACTATACTGATATTAGCGTAGCCAAACAAAAAAGTAATGATTTTGATATTCTGGGCTCTGGTACAAGTGTCTAAAAGCGGAATGAACCATTTTTTTACTGCATTACCGGTATTCTAATGCTAACTTTTGCAGACCCCTGCCATATCCAAATGCATTAAAACGCTCTCCAAAATGTTCACTACTTTCTTTTCTCAGTAAAACCCTCCACACATCACCCTAAATAAATTTTCCGTCTCCCATGCAGAGTTAATACGAGAAAACCTTAAAAGGATATCAAAGGAATGTGAAAAGGAACGTTCATTACCTTTATTATGATCAATTTTCATAAATCTTATCTTTTAATTGACCACAAGTACTCACTGCTAAGTCAAACATCCGATAATTTTAATTATTGTTACACCACAACATCCTAATAACATGTGATCCATTTACATTGCGTTTTCACACAATTTCTTTTTATGGTTTACTGGTCATGGAACTCCGGTGAAAAATATTAGGGCTTAATATTCATACAGATCAACAAACGCCGATTCTGAATACATAAGTTTTATTGTACAAAATGACACATGGAATTTATAAATCATTATTTAAAAGTTAATAAAAAATCATCTCATCAAAACACCTTGTGATGTTGGTACCATTGCATTTGGAACATCTGACGTCACGGGTCTCAGTCGCGCGTTTTCTAATTTTGAATTTGTATGGAAGTTTTGTGTTTTACAAGTGTATTTTTTTTTATTTTTTACAAAACTTGGAGTGCATTTAAGCTATATAATTGTTCAATATAAAATAAGAATATTCACGGGGAAACCAATAGATATATTTATTACGAAAATGTCAATGTTAAATACTGTTATTATTCTTTGAGTAAAAGTTTCTAAAAAGGTACATAATTTTATTACTTATATTTTGTTATGGTTTACTATGAATATAATATAAAATTATGCACGGTTAAGCTCATCCTTGTTTTGATATTTGACATTCTAACCTCAAAACCGACCGGCCATTGATTTGGAGTATTTTTGCGGGCTTTGAAAAATTGAAACTCTGATCATTATTTTAACTATGAAAACTAACTTTAGAAAGAAAAAAAAATACTGGTAGTTAAGTTAGAACGTCATTATTTTTAAAAAATAATTGTTAAAAAATTGAACGGACGTATTCTCTCATTTTTTCAAAAAATATCTTTCACATCTTATACGAATGAGAATTGGACATTGCTCCGTTTCCTCTCACCCTTTAAAATTCATGTGCTTTGCTCCCCAGATTGTACTTTCTGTGGCCTGGAAGCGGGAACTTCATACACCTATTTTTTGGTTGACCCTCTCTAAACATATACCCTCTCTTCTATCAAGCCTTGTGTAAAATTGCCTCCACCCCGTTCAAGTCTGAACTGGACTCCAATCTTTTTTTTTATTAATAATAATTAATAATTTGCCTATTTAAATAATATTATTTTATAAATTCGCCTTCCCTCTCTCCGCAATTTCAAATGATGGCCAAGAACACCCTTGAACGGTAAAAACTAAAAAAATTAAGAAAAAAAAAGAGTTTGTATTAGGTTTTATTAAAATAAATACCTACCAGGTACCAAAAATATTAAATGTGCTACGATAGATAATAGAAACAAGGGAGATGGACCATGGACCATTATTAATATGATATCGCGCGCACAACGCATATTGTCAACATCAGCCACCCACACTCATTCAAATCGTACCTACGGACAGCGGCGCCCGGCCTTGGTTCTATCTACACACTAAAATTATAAATTATTAAATAAATAAATAAGTTACATTGGCTCCACCGCTTTAATAGTCCGTGCAATTTGGTCATAGCTCAGCGACAATCAGCACGCTTCCATGCCACATCTCCCTTTGTTTCTTTTATCAATGTATACTACATAGGCGAGGTCTGTAATTGTTTCGGTGTGAAAGATATTGTACAAAATAAAACGAATACCATAATATTTCCTTATTTTATGAAACTAATGTTATAAAGGTATTCCCAACCATACTCTTTCCCGTCTCCTTCCCCTCCCCTCCTCTAGGAATTACATAAGGTGACTCCACAAGTCCAATATGCGCGAAACATTTAGAAATGCGTTTAAAAAGCCCGCAGTATGTGCCTATGGGTCAAGCAAATATAGTTGACCAAAACAACAAAACTTGTAAAAGAATTGTATGGTGACCAATTTTAAATATTCAATGCGCAAATCATACCCGAACTTTAAAAACTACACATAACCTACCTTTGGTCATAGAGCAATACACGCCACTGCCCAAAAGAGACTAACTCGATTGTCCATCCACACTGCTTACCGAATATAAGAAACGCCTCGAATATTTCAAATTAAAAACTTTAAGTGACAAAAATGACATCAAATTTCTTTTCGAAATTGTAAATAACCATCTAAAGTCTTCCCTCTTGGCCACCACAATTAAAATTAATATCAACCACCGTATAAGAAACCCAGAAATTTTCCATATTCTCTTCCAAAGAACCAACTTAACCTCCTCCCAACCTCTTGTACGAGAATGTGTCGACTATACAGCATCCACTGCGGTGGCAAGATTCCGGATATATTTGGCGATAGCCTCATAACTTTACCAAATTTCTCAACTTTCTTTTTTTTTTCACATCAAATTTTAAAGGTGCCTCTAAAATCGCTAAAAAACAATTCCTTTAATGGCCTTTATTTCATTACTTCTAATCCGTACTCGATATTTACTATACTTTATGATGAAAAAAGAAGATCATTAGCTTTAGGTGAGTATTTTGGCCTCGAATCCAAAATTAAGTTTTTTATGAAACAGGCCGCGCAGCCGTTCCTCTTAACTGCACTCGACCCAAACGTTGTTTTCTCTTATTACTTTTGGTTGTTGTTTGTATTTGCTTTTTTTACATTTTGATGTACACCATCATTGGTTGGTATTTGTTATTTTCTTATTTATTTGTATTTTTTTGTGTTGGCCATCTGTCTGTTGTGTACATTATAAATATATAAAAATAAAATAATATTTCCCCCATATGGTAGAAATTACACTTGAACATTGACCTCCATTTTGCAGATCAACACATTGCGTTGTCCTGTCAAATTGACGTATTTTTTTTGTAATTCGGTAATATAATGTTGCCGCCACAGCACTGACCAGCAACGATAGATAAGTGCAGATGGAACGTGTAACAAGCAGACTTTTTAAAAACATATTTCCTTTCAAGGTCAGTTTTAACGCTGAACTCTGCACTTTTGTAAAAAGCGGAATTAATGAATTACCTACCTATTTCCATTTACTTTGGTAGGTATATTTAAAACAAAATAAAAATAGATCCTAATCTGGTTTCCCACCACACAGAGTTGTATTTTAACTCAATGTTATATTTTTATTAAATTTAATGAATTTTTTTCTATGCTATTTTCACTTGTGAATTTGACAATAACTTCGCAGGTCAAAACGGCTGTAAATTAACAAGCAATGATGTCATGGACCGCGCAATTGGGGTTGACCAAAACAAAACATACTAATGATTATGTGTATTCATGTATATGTTTGTACTTCCGGCAGTTATTTCCTTGCGAAACTTCACTGAGAAAAAGCCTTTTGTCATGCTTACGCCTTTTCATTCTTATTAACGAAAATGTGATCGATTTTGAGTAGGTACTACTGACGTTAGAATGATGACTAGATCCAAAGGTACGTGACACCCATTTTGACACTAGCTTAGTTCACTGCTCTCCACGTATGTTTCGCGTAATTTTGACTGCGATAAGCAAATTATAAAACATTCATAAAACAATCAAATTAAATATTCTAACAAAATATTCGGTTATTCTAAACAAGCCGAACCTTTATTTTCTGTTTTACTTAAATTGGCGGCACGCCTAGCTCGCCCCTCTTATTTTGATGTCTTCGTCTTGCGTGTTAGGGCGTCTCTGTGTATTAGTTGCTTTATGGTAGGTATCTATTCGAAAAGTTTGTAAAAACTTTCGAACTGGAATTACTTTACAAGACGAATAACAAGATTGAAACATGCTGTTTGCGAGCAATGCATCTGGTGAAGACTGTATTCGACTCGATATGTACAACATAAGAACAGAATGTACGGCAAGTCACAGGCAGTCCCGATGAGGGACAGTGAGCAGTGGGATGGGAGGGTGGTCCTTTGAACCCTTCATACCATCCTCGGCGGCCCAGTGGCCAGACGTGACCCCTGTGAAGGCGGTAGGATAGTGGAAATGAGACATCTGAAGAACAATGGGGACTATGTAACTCACTCCAGCTGACAGGACCACAAGAGTATGGGAGATCACGTAAAGGGCCAGCTTCGATATGCGGTGAAAGATAGTCGATAAACCGTCTATATCTAAATGGCATAGATCTCAGATACCGCTAGATATAGACTTATAGACTACTTGCGATTGTATTGATTGATCAAAGTATTTACCTAGAGTTTTCGTGAGGCAAATTTACTTTGTGCACCGTGTACAAAATTTCACTGCAGGTGCGGCCCTGTGTATGTCTACAGAGCAAAGCAATTACCACCTGCGCTGCTTCACACACTTAACAATATGAATTAACAACTCGTATAAGTACACAAATAATACCTATACATGTTAATTTTTTGTGTACCCCCCCCCCCCTCTCGCCATCTATTGATTTTATTATTTGGTAGCTTTATGCCCCCTGGCAAACTTGTCTAGACCATGTTTTTGAATTAAAGAATTTAAATATAATTTAAGCATTAAGTGGCATGACGGGGTGGGGGTGTCGGCTGTCACTCCAACAATCATAGAGCCAGTAGCGTAGGTTCCGATGACGTCACAGCTCGACAGCTCGATTCTAAATATAATGGAAAGGTCCGATGCTCTGCAGGAAATTCACTAGCACAACGCAGGTGTAAACTGTGCGCCTCATGTTAAGTGTAGACTTGTTATGGAGTATTCTTAGTAAAATAATAACACTATTCAAGAAACGGTATATTTTGTTAATTAACATTTATGTAGAATTTAATTTTATAATAGGGGCTTTTTATCGTTACGGGCTAAGTACGATACAAGCGTGTAGTTAATAACTATAAACGACGGTTTTTGTGAATTTCAATTGGTCAGTAATCAGTAGAACCTTTGGCATTTTTTTACCAAATTTCGTAATTTTAACGCGAAAAATAGGTATTTTGCCGTTTTCGGATAAATAACGCGGATTTTCGTATTTTACACATGACATTTAGGTATTTTAAAATACGAAAGTTAATACACGTTCTAAATATTTAATTGTCTACGGTTTTTACAAGCTTGAATAGCCATAAAATTAAATGCAGCTAAATTAGTGTTGAAAACGCTGCGTACTCTCATTCTTGTTTCAATTTACAAAAGAGTTGTAATAAAAATAATAATTTAAAAATTGTACTGTATGTCATTTTAATTTTCGTATACCATATATCCTAAAAAGGGAGCCATTGGTCCTGAAACATGCAGATTATTTATTTTTGAAACAGTGATTAAAACTAAGTGTTTATTATTTATTCAATAAATAAATAAGCTTAATTAAAAAATATTTCGTAAATTTTCAGTTTTGTTCTTTACGGGCGTGATCTCGTTATAAACACGCTCGTTAAAACCGGATTCCACTGTATTAACTTTTTTATATATTTTTTCTTTGCATGGTCTTCGGGCAACTGTCCACTTTGCCCAAACGAGATATACGCCACTGCCTACATTAGGTATACATTAAAAAAAACCTTATCATTCTAAAGTCAGCCGACGTTATTTGCAATTGTGCAGTAGATCAATAGATATCAGGAGAGTTGATTACGATACGAACAGTTCACAAAATCTACTTTTTATATATAGACGTTTTTAAAAAGGCTATTCATTTGACAGTTTATTTTGAAGAGTGTTGAATTACCCGCAAAACAGAATTTTAAAATGATTCAGTTTCGAAGTTTTAGTGCTCTCTTAAGCAAAAGCAACCCATTTAAATTTTCAAGAATAGGTTCCAACTTCTTTAAAACATTCTCTACTCGCATTGAAGAGGATGTAGCTCCAGTGAAAACGGTTGATCTATCCTATACGATATACGAAACTCAAGAATCAAAACAAAAGAATTTGACACCACTCATCATTCTCCACGGCATGATGTGCGCAAGGAATAACTGGTCCATGTTTGGCGAGGCCATCAACCAAAATACTGGAAGAAAGGTGATTTCGATAGATGCGAGGAATCACGGAGACAGTCCCCGGTCTGAGGATATGACTTATAAACACTTGGTTGCGGATGTTCTTTTGCTGCTGAAGAAGCTTAACATCACCAAGACATCTGTCCTTGGGCACAGTATGGGAGGACGAACGGCTATGGTGCTGGCTCTCCAAAAGGTACAGATATTTCACTGATTTTTTATAAAATCACCCTCGTATCTATTATTTTGATCTGTGGAATCCCTGTCCATTGATGACTTTGAATCCCTGTCTTTCTGTCTAACCTGATCTTTGGCATTCCTGTCTAATCTGATCTGATATGTGAAATCCCTGTAAATTGATGACTTTGAATCCATGTATTTCTGTATAGTCTGATCTTTGAAATCCTTGTCTGATCTGATATGATCTGTGCAATCCCTTTCCATCAACTATTTTTCGAATACCTCTCAGATCTGATTTTTATCTGATCTTTGGATCCCTATCTGAGCTAATCCGTGGAATCCCTAGCCATTCAAATATATTTTTTTATTTCTCTCGGATATCATCTGGCCTGATTTGTGGAATCCGAATCCATCGGTTTTTTAGGAAATAGTAATTTTTTTTTAAATATATACCTTTTTACCTTTGATCCATCTTAGTGTTGTCATTTAAAGCAATTTAAACCACTGTAGATTAATTGGATTAAACAATGATTAAACTCATCACCTGAATAATATTATAATTAAAATGTATAGAACAAAATATAAGAAAGAATATGAATAAGTAAAAAAAACAAAAAAACATAAAAAAACAACAAACCTCAAATGAAATACGAAACAGAAAAAGACACAGAAAATAAAAAGGTGTCTGTCGCATCTGGGAATCGAACGCAGGACCTCTGTGTTGCCGGGACTAGCACTTTAACCACTGAGCTAATTAAACCTTATTACTTTCTGTCATTTTTATGGATAACCTCAATCTAAGAGTTACCAATATCTTTTTTTTTCGGTGTCCTGTTCGTATTTCATATGAGATTCGTTAATATTATCTACAATGATTCTCACCTACCTCAGAACAGGGTTCACCTAACTAACTAACTAACTAACTAACCATCACGCCGTTTCCCCGCAGGGGTAGGCAGAGAGGACGGACCGCCAAACAACTCGATCTTGGCATCCACTTCTTGCTTCATTCACTTTCATACAACGCCTCTTCTGTTATTCCGACTTCTGTCATGGCCCGACTTCTCCTTACACTCCTCTCTTCGTTCATTCGCTCTATATGCCCAAACCCTTTAAGCGTCCCTTTCTTAATCTTGGTCACAACGCTTACATCAGCCTTGCATTCTTTACGAATCTCAACATTTTTCATACGATCATACATGGTTTTACCACATATTCGTCTCAGAGATCTCATTTCTACAGCATTCAGTCTACTCTCATCCTTCCTCTGCCAGTTCCATGCCTCACTGCCATACATCAGGGTCGGCATCAGCACTCCGTTGTGGACTGCTAGCTTCGCTTCTTTAGACAACTTTTTGTTAGCGCCAACCGCGTTCAGTCCTCCGTTAATGGAGTTTCCTGCATTCACCCTTCTTTCGATATCCCTATCAGTCTTTCCATCTCTCGTAAACCTAATAAGGTATAATTGTGCAATTTTTTGTATCTCTATTTAAACATGCTGCATTGTATGAAACTACGTCATCCCAACAAACGTCGATTTATCGACACTAAAACTAAATGGATTTAAAAATATTACAAGGAGTTTTATAATCTTCAACCAATAAATTGAATAAGTAAAATAACAAACAAAAAAGGACGAAATAGAGTCATGTTTATTATGCAAGTGGTATTCAGACGGGCACTATCTATGACGTGTTTAGATATTCTAGTGTATGGGGTTTTTTATGTGTTTTTGTGGGTTGTAGTTTACGTAAGCGGATATTGAAGTATACATTTTTTTATCAAATTGCAACATTATAAAACACACACAAGATAAATGGTTATTGCTGCGACCTTCGGCTGGAGGCAGAGGTGTAGCTATCCTCCCCCTGTCGAAAAACAAACGAAATTGAAAAAAAACCGAACAAGCATTCACGAACACAGTCTAGTCTGCCTTTAATCTTTTCATAAATGTTTTTAATATATTACGAAATAAACACGCATCATTTCCTCAAAATACGTAAAAATATAGTTATGTAAAACAATGACAGCTGGTTTACTGTCAAATCATGTACGCCAAAATGTACGAAAATCGGTACCCTTTTTTTGTCCAGTTTTCATGTGCATTGTCTTTTCCTATGGAATTTTCTATGGAATTTTCCATAGAAAAAGACAATTCACGTGCATTTCCATAGGAAAGACCCATATGGAAACTAGACGACAAAAGCATAGGATTGGGGGAAACTTACCACATGTTTTGTCCTATTTTAAGTTTCTTAAAATTATGGAAAATACAAAGTCTTTAGAAATTCGGCGAAATGCCCCCCGCTAACAGCTGCCGCCCTAGGCTGCTTCCCAGATTGTCTAGACCTAAATATGGTCCTGCCCATTATACGATCGAAGAAGAATAATGTAACCAATTAATTAATTTTGTTAATATAATTCATTTATTGTCGTTTTAGCCAGAACTAGTGTCAAGCCTCATCGTCGGAGACGTGTCTCCCATAATGACAAGTCCATCCATCATCAGGGTAGACTATCTCCTCGATTCAATGCTTTCCGTCAAAATCCCACCAGGACTGTCTCTGGAAGAGGCTAGAAAAACAACCGAAGAACAGCTGTCTGCTACCATTTCGAACGTTCCCATCATAGAGTTTCTGGTCAAAAATATAGTCCAATTGCCTGGAACAGATCAAATCACTTGGAGATTGAATCTACCGGTGTTGAAGGCTAATTTCATGACGGGGTTGATTTTTTTTCCTGGTGCTGTGAAATCATTGAAGTATCCAGGGTCTACGCTGTTCATTGCAGGCAGCAGGTCAGATCACATGAGGTAAGTTTTTTCGATATTTCTGGTGTATTTTTTTTTTTTTACTTTCGATTCCCACGCAGCTCTATGAAGATCGAACCTTCACCAGTGTGGAAAGGATTAAATCTAGAACACCAAAGCAACATGCTGCGACAAAGCACCACCCAGAACAATTGTGATTAACGACTTATTCCACATTACCCGGACGGGAACAAATGCTGATGTAAGGGATTCAATAAAAAAATTCCAACATACGAGTATGTGCATTACTTTCATAAGAAAATTGAAAGCTATTTTGCTGTAAAAAAAAACAACTTCGTTTAGAAATTGGGTACCTTTTTTCATTTTTCTGTGTAACACTTTTATTAATTTATTAATTTTTCCTTTAAATTATTTGTAAAGGTTTATTATCTCGTATTTACCTTTGGGAAACATTTGGTTTTCATATTGTTTTGTTAATTACAATCTGTATCCAATGTACATTTTTATGAGTAGAGGAGTGATAAAATTATGACCTAGTAATTTTAATTTTACCGTAAATTTGTTACCATTTAAAATATATCATAGAACTTTGAAATTTGTACTCGTCGGGTTGCAGACAATAAAATTATTGTAAACAATATTATGTATTATGTATTAGAAAAATTTGCTGTCTCCACATGCTCCACCATTCACCCCCTACTTCAATAAAAATAGCGCTTTGTTTCGAATATAATTGCGCGAGTAAAAAACAATAAATTGAATTAAAAAAAAATTATTCACAGTTCTGAAAAACGTCACGATGAAAAAATGGATGGGTCCCAATTTTCGAAAATGCTAGGTTATTCAAAATGATGCAATTTCGTACCGCTTTGTTTCTTTAATTTCAAGTGCTCACGCCACCAAGCAAACCATTTCGCGTCAGTTATGAATAAAATGCCTACTATGCAGCACGAGGTTTTCTGTGTTCGTGAGTTCTGTAAAACTGAGTCGGCAGCTGTAGTGCAGCATACCTTCCCATTTTAACATTGAACCTGCAACTAAAAAGAGCATTCGTCTTTGGTATCACCAATTTGAGCAAACTGGATGCCTCTGTAAAGGGCCGACTGCGTGTATTAGACTAGAACGTGCAAAATTGAGTCCATCATTTTGAATAACCCTGCAATTTAATCAATTAATGACACGTGGTTTTTTCCTTCATTTTACAGTATCGATGAGCTCCCGGAATTAAGAAGGGGCATGTTTCCAAAAGCTGAAATGACGATAGTAGATGGAGCGGGCCACTGGGTGCACAGCAGAAAACCAGTTGAATTTCTTGAAGTGGTTTATGATTTTCTGGCAAAAAATTGACATAAATTAATGATATTTTTCTTAATTTTTTAATAATAAATCATATTTTTCTTAATTTTTTAATAATAAATTATATTTTTCTTAATTTTTTAATAATAAATTATATTTTTATTAATTTTTTTAATAATACGGCTATATGCATTTGCATATGATGGCCACGGGGTAATAATGATGAATGTCACATTTTAAGGTGTTGAGAAAACAGCAAATGTTTACTTTGAGCAGTGATAACTATTCAAACGAGACATGGGCAGATTCTTTCGCAGTAGTGAATCAATTCAGTCTGATTCACCTAGT
Source organism: Halesus radiatus (assembly GCA_022606495.2). NCBI lineage: Eukaryota > Metazoa > Arthropoda > Insecta > Trichoptera > Limnephilidae > Halesus > Halesus radiatus. The sequence goes on from JAHDVE020006861.1 coordinate 59,568, forward strand.
CTTGCAAATGTCTTCATTTAAATCTTTCCTTTTTAGTAATTAAAAAAAATCTTATAACTTTTTCGCATTGCAAATTGCCCTTGAGTTAGAACATATTTAAAAATAAAATTAACACGACCATAACAATCTTACTCAACTAGATAATAAATAACACGAAAATGTGTTATTACGAGCCAAAGATGCACCCTACCGAGTACGGATTCCTTTGGAAATTCCCACAGCTGGAACTTGGCCGCGCTGGGTGGGACTAACACGAACGGAATCGCCGCGGGATTTATAAACTTCTGACAAGTATCTCGCAGTGACTTGACTAACATGCGCTCTGTGAACCTAGTATGGACAGACTCGATATCGATATACCAGCGACATAGTGAATACGATGTCACAACTGAATACGGAATGCATTTTCGCTGCTCGGAATTACTGGCTGGCTGACTAGAGGAATTTGCCGGTACAGACTAGTGCGGCCGATGACATACGGGTTTTTTTATGGATTGCGGCGCAGGATTCTAAACATTAGATAGAGTCCTGCAAACTGCACAATATCTCCACCGACTTTGCGATAACGCCCATAGTATGCACGCCGTAATTATGGTGCCGCGCATTAAATACTCGTAGGGTTACAATGCCTAAGCTAAGAAATTAAGAATTAATTCCCGGTTAATTAGAGAGTCATATCGGATGTGTCAAGAGATTGAATTTATTAATTTAATTCATTCATTCAATTTTGCCCATTTCTAATGTACCAGACGTAATCTGGCACACAAGCGAACTGTATGAGGCGGCTGATCCAAATCTGCGGAGTGGGGCTGGGAGGGGAGGTAGCACTCCCTACCGTTCCCTCTGAAGGGAGGAACGGTACTAGCGACAAGACCCTTATTTACGACTTTTGCGGGTCTTGTCTGTGTGACGTTGCTTATTTGGGTCCAGTCCGAGGCAGTAGTCCGATGGGGGGTCCAAGGTAGGCGGTAGTCAGAATAAAAGAAGGCGTGTAGATCAGAAGTCAGAGCGGGCAATGGAGATAGAAGATCTTGTCAGGCTGGCGGTCGTATGCTAACTGCCCGAAGTGGCTATCGCAGGCCACTTAAGGCGGTCCGCAACGCGCAGACCTACCGCGCCGTGTGAATGCCTGACAAGGCTGTCTCTTTCCCACCGCCGTACTGCTCTTACGTCGTTATTCTCATTAATTTAAGTCTGAGCGCTGTGTGAGAACACGCTCGTCAGACCGCCCATTACATACATTAACAAAAGCGTCGGGAGTCGGAATCGTTTACCAACAGCAAAACAATATTTATTATTCGATCCGACGCCCTTACAATTTACAACAATATTTATCAATCAAAGAGGCGGCAAGGCGTCCGACACATATAATTTAAACTAATAAAGAAAAATGCACAACATGTTCATAAGACATTAAGTTTATTGAGTTTTTTTTATATGTCCAAGGAGAAAAATGCAAAATTTATTAATAAAAATAATCATAGATCATTTGGGTTATGTTAATATTATTTTCTACAAATATTAAATATTAAAATGAGGTTTTGAGGAAATCTCAATAAAAATAATTAATAATTAAAAATTGAATATATTCTTTACACTTTTATAAAAAGTCAATAGATGACTCATATTAATAAAAAATCGTATATTAATCAGAAACACTGTCTAGTTTGCAATTGTGTTCCTTGGGAACTTTGTAATCATTATAAAGATAGCTGCCAATAATATGGGATAAAAAATGGAGAATAATATTACCAAATCTTGAATTTGAGATATGATATCGATGAAGATGACATAAATTGAACTGGTCTCATTAGCTAAGTTGGTTAAGCGGTTGCCCCGGATAGGCAGAGGTCCTGGGTTCGAGTCCCAGATGCGGCTGAAATCTTTTTATTTTATGTCGTTTTTTTTCCGTTTTCATGTTTCATTTGGGTTATGTTAATATTATTTTCTACGTTGATTAATAATAGATCGTTTTTCATTACTTATGCTCAGAATTAGTAGGTATTTATGAAAGCAATGATGATAAATCTCCATAAAAACGGAGTATAAATGCTAAACCTCCATTTTCTTGTACAAACACTGATATTGTTTTGACTTGAAAGTAATAATATATTAATGATTATTTTCATTAAAATAATAATTTATATCAGTTGTTTCACTATTTAAGTATGAGGGAGACTGTCGAGAAATTGGCGACAGTCGGGACCACAAAACTTTTTTAAATTAAGACGTAAAATCCATAATTTTCACTTAAAAATAATATATAGTATATTTGCGCACGTTCCAGAGTGGAAGATACTCTCAGTATCGCCCTGGTGAAAGACCACCATTCAGATTTGAAATGTTGCTTGAAATGGCTTTTAACAGTGTTTGGTGACCAGATCTGAATAGCCAGGTATTTTCCTCACCCTCTACCCCTTCTCTTTCCGCTCACCAATACAATCAGCCTCACGACATTCCCCAATTGGGGATGCCATAGTCTCACTGGCTTCCAGACGATTGGAAGCAGTTGGGACTCTTGTGCGGTTTTCGTATAAAAAAAATATATTTAAAAAATTGCATTAAAAAGTTCTGTGTTTTTTCTCGCTTTCTTTTACGGGTATATCCCATTTACGTGGTAGCTCGATATGGGTTTTTGATTGATCAAGCCCATGTTACGGTCGTATTCCATGTTGCATGCCAAATGGATATTCATCAATTTAAACCTTTATTTATATGGACGTTCAAAATTAAAAAAAAACGTAAAAAACGTAAAAAATGCATATTTTAAATTTTAATCTTATTCCTACATACTCGTACATGGTTATGGATAAAAAAAATTGATTTTTCGGTTAAATTATATTCAATTTTTTAGTTGCTTATTGTGATATTTTCTTGTTTTTATTATATATTTTAGGCACACGTTTAGGAAATTTTAACACATATTTTGAAAAATCTCAATGTAATTTTTTTAAACTTTTATACTACTTATTTGCATGCATTTTTATTATTTTTTAGTGATTATAATCCGATGTTTAAAAATCAATCAACATCCTTAATAATTATAGCAGTGGTTAAAAATTAATTTACCTACCCCAAAACATGCTCTCTTTTGAAAGGTAAGTAGGTAACTACATACAATAATTATAAGTAGATACTTACTAGATGTACTGACTGGCAATGTTTCGCTGTCATCAGCCTAACATAAAATAAATATTTATATTTTGACAGCTCCAACCAGCTGACAGCATAACCTTGTTCTTATTTTAAAACTGACATTTCTAGTTCTGGTATGTCGATGTTGCGACAAAATCACCCGTGTAGTCACTAGAATCTATTTCAAAATGATCAAATACCAAAATTGTAGTGCGTTATTAAACAATTCTTTGAAAATAACCCGTTTGGGTGGCAATAATATAATTAAATTAGCCTTTTCAACACACACTGAGGATGAAACTTCTCCAGTTAAGACGGTTGACCTTGCGTATGCGTCTTACGAGACAGCAATCTCTGACAATAATGGACTACCGCCTTTAATTATCCTCCATGGATTGCTCGGTTCGAAGAATAACTGGACAAGTATGAGCAAAGCTATCCACAAGAACACCGGAAGAAAGGTGATAGCAATCGACGCCAGAAACCATGGTGATAGTCCTCATTCCGAAGAGCATACTTACAGGCATATGGCAGAAGATGTGATAGCCCTGATGAAGAAGTTGAGCATCCCGAAGAGTTCTCTGCTTGGACACAGTATGGGAGGGCGTACTGCGATGATTATGGCCCTTTTACAGGTAACGTAGACTACTTCTAACTGACAATAAAAAATTTTAAAAATATTATTGACGTATTTCTAACGCGGTTGTCAAATGCGTCGAGTTCTCACTAAAGCGACGCATGTTCAATCTTCGGCTAGCTAAGTCTTCCATCATTGCACAAAAAAATTTTCACTTCTTCCTTTTTCACAGAATTAAAATACTTTCAGGTTATTCTGTAACCTGCGAATGTTTTTCTTTTTTAAAATATCGATGGCCCAGTATTAACTGCAACAAGTCAAAATCTGTTGGCTTGAGATAATCAATATTTCGTATATTCGCGTATGTAAAAATATGTGTGCAAATATATCAAATATTATTAGTTCTCACTGTAGTTTCTGCTCAAAATTTAAATGCATAAGCAAACCACAAAAATCATTTCTAAGGGTCATCCTTAAAAAACCATTTAGGTACCACAACGATGCACTATTTTGAAGAGTTGCTAGTTCTGGATATTAGATTCTAGATGTTATTGTACATGAGGAAATTAATTTTAAACACTCACAAACAACGTCACCTCTACCCATCTATCGACCATTCTCACGACACGGAGTAATCCAATTGTACCACCCACAACCAAAACATCCCTCGCTCAAAGACGTTTTTCATTATTAGGTTCAAAACTATACAACTTTGTACCCGATTCTCGGAAAAAGAAAAGTCCAGGTGTTCTTCGTAAATTGATCAGTGATTGACTTCACCAATTAGGGAGAAACATAGCGAACTCATACTTTTCCAAAAATACAACAAACAAAACAAAAACAAACATCAGTTTGCCTTTGTGTTTTAATCTATTATTCTTTTTTTTATTTATTATTATTTTTTTTTTTTTTTAAAAGAAAGACGAACATTCCCAGGTTACGAATAACCTGACAATATTTGAAAATCTACTACCATCACAGTTAGTGAAAGTTGTTGGTTGTGTCGTGATGGAGGACTTAGCCAGCCGAGGAATTGAACTCACGACGCCTGGATGAAACCCCGACGCGATGCCAACTCAGCCACTGACCGGTCAATTATACGTGCAGGATTACTTAATATTACTTACATTGTTTAATCTTATTTTATTGTTGCTTCTTTGTATCCACATTTTATTTTATTTTCGTTTTTCTTTTTATTGTATGCTGAATACCATTATGGATTTTATTGCATCAATGAAACCCATATTGGCATCTACCACTCTATTCTGTACATTCTTTTTATTGTATGCTGAATACCATTATGGATTTTATTGCATCAATGAAACCCATATTGGCATCTACCACTCTATTCTGTACATTCTTTTTATTGTATGCTGAATACCATTATGGATTTTATTGCATCAATGAAACCCATATTGGCATCTACCACTCTATTCTGTACATTCTTTTTATTGTATGCTGAATACCATTATGGATTTTATTGCATCAATGAAACCCATATTCGCATCTACCACTCTATTTTGTATATTCTATTTTGACTGTCCTACTACGGGAAAGTCCTCCTAGTTGAACAGTCAAAGCATTTTATAAACAAATATATAATATGTATGTCCTGTACCAAATAAAAAATAAACAAATAGGACAATGGTCGGTTTTAACCTCTGGAATGCCGAGCTTCTATGGTCTATTTATTCCGTCGTACGCTGAGGGTAAATCTACGCGCGGCCCGCCATGCACCGGCTGAGTCTATTTTCGTAATACCTTTATTGTTTTTTTTGCAAAATGATGTTTTTGTAGATTGTTCCTTCTTACCAGGTAATGTGTTTATACATTTATAAAAATTGTGTATATCTATCATTAGTAGTTTCACCAGAATTGAATTCAGAGAAAAAAAAATTCTCTCTAATATTAAAAAATTTAATAGGAAAATATTCTTGAAATTTTATTATATTTCCAAAATGCGAATAAAACGAAAATAAACTACGCGTCAAGGAATGATGCAATACTTGACACTTGTTATATTGTTTTAAATTCCAGACGAGCGGCGTGTCAAAAAACGAAAAGCAAGAATTGTTGTGTGATTTATTATTTAGTTGACAAACGAATATGATTTATTTAGTACGCTACGAAATTTTTTTATGTTAAAAAATCCCACAAAAAGAAAGTATGTTTTTTGCGTTACAACTCGAATGCGCTGGCGCACCGAAGGTTAAATGGAAACAATAATTCGAAACAGATTTGCTACAAAACTGGGTAATTCGGATGTTTGAAAATTTTCAAAAACTGATTTTTCGGCTCTCAAGTAGTCAAACCCTTTTTATCATTTTTATTTCCATTTTTTTTTTTTTTTACATGTATACCGCACAAGAGTCTCAACTGCTCCCAACCGTCTGGAGCCAGTGAGACTATGGCATCCCCAATTAGGAAATGTTGTGAGGCTGAAGGTATTGGGAAGGGGAAGGGGAAGGGGAATAGGACGATGGGAAAATACCTGGCTATTCAGATCTGGTCACCAAACATGGCTAAAGGCCATTTCAAGCAACGTTTCAATTCTGAATGGTGGTCTTTCACCAGGGCGATACTGAGAGTATCTTCCACTCTGGAACGTGCGCAAATATACTACAAATTATTTTTAATTAATTAATTGTGAAACGGAAGAAATTAATTAAATAAAATTTACTTGCGCACGCCGGGATTTGAACCCGCGACCTTCGGATTCGTAGTCGAGAGCCTTACCCCTCGACCATGGAGACCGTCAATATTATTCTCCTTTTGGCGGCTAGTTTAAAAACCATATTGCATTCATTGTTTTTTTGTTTAATTTGTATAACTCCATTTAATTTTTAATTTTTTTTTAATTTAATGTGAATTAAATTTAATAATGCTATTATTAAATTCTAAAATAAAAAGAATAAAAGCTAAAAATACTTGCAGTACTTAATAATAACATTATTAAATTTGATTTACATTAAATTTTTTAAAAACAAAACCGTATTGTAATTTATAGTTTACTTGTTATAGTCTAATATCGATATAATCGATATATGTATACTTTATTAAGCATATAGCATCAATGAAACTTATTTGGCATATTTGTTATCAGTCTTTATGCAGTGTGTTATTTCAATTAACACTTTATACAATACTTGTCTTCAAATAGATACATAATCTATTTACTTTGTATTTTCTCAATCAATACGAAATCCTCTCTACCTGACCCTGCGGAGAAATGGCCTGATGGTTAGTCAGTTATCTGGATAACCAGGTACCTACTTCCCAACCTTTCCCTCCTCCGCTCCCTTCAGCCTAACTGCTTTCCCTAAATGGGACAGTTAGAAATCTTGTATTATATAATATTTTAAAAATTATCATATTACGCCTCTCCTTTCAGCCTGATTTGGTTTCCAGTCTTATCATTGGAGATATATCCCCTCTCAAGACCAGTCCGAACATCTACTCCATGGACGAACTCTTCGACGCCATGGGACTCGTCCAAATACCAAAAGGAATCCCCCTTTCCCAAGCACGAAAATCAGCCGATGAACAACTGACGGCGGTCATCACGGACGTTTCAATTCGGAGTTTTGTCATAACGAACTTGGTGCAGTCTGAATCTAACGAGTATCTGTGGAGGATAAACTTGCCAGCGCTGAAAAAGAACTTCAGAAATAAGATCGCCGCTTTTCCGAAAGATTTGAATTTTGTTCAGTATCCAGGGAATACGCTATTCGTGGCTGGTGGGCTTTCGGATTATGTGGGGTAAGTTGTTATATTTTGTTACTTAGCCTATGGACAGGTTTGGAACTAGGGTAATAATTTAAGAAACCAAAAATATTAAATTTACAGTGCCTGCTATTTCATACCATTTCAGCACTATCATGATGCTAAAGTTTTTTTTTAAAGTTTGTTTTCATTATCAAAATAATTTTCAAAGTTTTAATTTTTCAAAGCCCACCAAAATGCACGAAATTTGGCAGGTCGGGATGTCATTAGAAGCAATTTTTTCGTTTAACCTCACAGGTCGGTGTGAAGTAAACATCTCTCACAATAAATAATTAACGAGAATTCAACAAAGCTTGAATACTTTTGAAATAATTTGTATACAGCAGTGGTGACATCTGCAGACCCATGTACGAGTCCACGCAGTGCGACTTCACGCAATATTGCCCACATTCTTACTGCAAGCGGTTTGTGTTGATTTCTTACTGACCCGTGAGGGGGCAGCCTAAATTGGCTTTGTGTAACGTCAGAACCCGCCAACCAATCACAATTTCATATTTTATCATTTTGAAATTGTCCATTTCTAACACCATCATGGCGCTACAACCCAGGTAGGATTTAGCCTCCACAAATCTTCTCCACTAACTCCAGCCAGTCCCTCTCTACTCGCCTCAAATCCTCAGCCCTTCCTATCCTGCTTCAATCTTCCATACACTGTGTATGAAAGAAGATTAAAAAGAAGAACAAAAATGCCCAGTCTACATGTGGCCGTTTTTGTTCTTTTTAAAAAATGCCAACTGTTTGACCAAATTGTTGGAAAAAACGGGGAATTGGAGAGCTATTAGATGACGAAGTGCTGTGCCGAACACGTTCGGAAAAGTTTGGGTGTCGAGCAAACAGATTCCTGTTTCACGACTGGTCAATCTCCCTGTGTTCTGATTGGACGACGAAGTGCTGTTTGCCGAACGCATTCGGGAATGTTCAGGTGTGTCAGACAAACAGATTCCTGTCTCGCGACTGGTCAATCTCCTTGTGTTCTGATTGGACGACGAAGTGCTGTTTGCCGAACGCATTCGGGAATGTTCAGGTGTGTCAGACAAACAGATTCCTGTCTCGCGACTGGTCAATCTCCTTGTGTTCTGATTGGACGACGAAGTGCTGTTTGCCGAACGCATTCGGGAATGTTCAGGTGTGTCAGACAAACAGATTCCTGTCTCGCGACTGGTCAATCTCCTTGTGTTCTGATTGGACGACGAAGTGCTGTTTGCCGAACGCATTCGGGAATGTTCAGGTGTGTCAGACAAACAGATTCCTGTCTCGCGACTGGTCAATCTCCTTGTGTTCTGATTGGACGACGAAGTGCTGTTTGCCGAACGCATTCGGGAAAGTTCAGGTGTGTCGGACAAACAGATTCATGTTTCGCGATTCCTTGTCAAACAAAGAAATCGAACCAGTAGCTGTAATAAAAAACATTAATAACAATATTTGTAAATATGTATTTTATTGCATTTATTTTCCAGACGTGACGAACTTCCAGATTTAAAGTCTATGTTCCCTAAAGCAGAGCTGATCTTCATAGAAGGAGCCGGCCACTGGGTACACAGTCAGAAGCCGGAACAGTTCCTGAAGCTAGTCTGTGATTTCCTTGTGAAGAATTGACAATGTTGACCCGATCAATATAACTCCAATTTAGCCAAATTAATTAAGAAAAATTATACGGTAAGTTAGTAGTAATTAAAAATGAGTTTTAAATTAAAAATATGGTAAGGTTTCAACTATGGTTACGCTAAGAATCTTGATAGGTTGAAAAATCCTGAGCAAGATCACTTCTTGACTCCTTGCAGAAACGGGTGGTCTGTTTTATAGATTCGCCTGTCTTAACAAACGGGTGCAATCTTTGGAGCATAGACATCGGGTGGAAATGCTGTCCTTATTCTACCGGTATTTCAATGGCAGATGCTCTGAGGAACTAGTGTCTCTGATCCCTTCGGCACCGATGCACAATGGGGAAATACGCCAAACGCGCTCCGAACATTTATACACTGTTGACATTTGTCACATGAGAATGGGCCGCTTCTACGACTCGTTCTTGTGTTCAACAGCTCGGCTGTGGAATGATTTGCCGGCCTCTGTGTTTCCTCCCTCCTGCAACATGGGTCTCTTCAAGACCCAGGTTCACTCTTTTCTATCCTCTAAAAGGCCCTCCACAAAGCATCCCCAAAGATAACATAGGCCTTGAGGGAAATTATTTTCCTCTGGGCCTCCCCTGTGAAATTACTGTAAAAAAAACTTCTGGCTTCTCCATGACTTTCTCGAACTAAGGTTTTTCCTTTCATGGATGCTTTTGAGTATGTACCGACCTACCGTATAAATATAAATTGATATTTGTATATTTTTAGTAAATATCCTAATAAAATATTAAGCACCTTTGTGTATTATGTATATCCTTTCAGTTCAGTACTAAATCCTAGAATCAAACATGAAAGCTACATCGCTGTCGTTTTCACAAATTTAAACTCTTTCATTTGCAAGAATATTTAAAAAAAAAACTTTATCACAGCATAATTAATACCACTGGACTTTGAAAAACTCAAATTTAAATATTTAAAATAAAAGTGTTAAACTTGAAGTTTTTGTTTCACAAATATTTCAATTTGGAAATAAGCAATTTTAAGTATGTATTTATTGTTGTACATGTCTTAAAAACATATTATTCTTTAAGATAAGAATAATAATTCCACATATTCTCCTTATTACCATTTATTCCACAACAAATGTGTTCCTTGTTTATTATGTTTCCTCAGATTAATCTGAACTAAACCTTGCTCTGATCGGATTCTTTTCCCTCCTAAACAGAAGTTTTCCCACCATAATTCATTTGTCAAACAACTTCTTTGCTTTTGTTAAGGTCACTTTGAAAATAGAACACATTCAAATAGTATCAATTAAAATCCTCTAGAAAGTACGTACCCCAATTTCAATGTATTTTTATTTATGTAAATTTTTTTTGGGGTTTTGCTAAATTTTAATGAAATTGAGACACTCACCCAGCAACGAAAAACTGTAGGATAAATTTAATGTGCAGTGGAACCTCACTGGAAACGAGCACCTCCCTTAACGTGTAATTCGCATAACGAGCAAATATAAGCATGTAATCAATGAGATTGTGTTTTTGACCAACATCATGGGGCTGAAAGTAGCTGGATAAATAGGTGGAGGTAGATGAGCATATGGAAGAGCACAGCCAGGAGCCGACCACCGAAGAACTTGTGGAGTTGCATTGTGTTTCAATGGAGGAGAGTTCGTCAGGGGAGGAGGAGGTAACAGAAAAGCACAGAACACCTTCCCCAGCAATAAGAAATGCTAAAAGCTGCAGAAACGGTTGCATCGTACATTGAGAAGAATCACCCTAATGAGGCAGTAGCTGTTTAAATTTATTTCATGATAATGCCGTTTCGCATTTCTGCCAAATTTTGAAGCGTCGGCAAAAACAAATGTCTGTAGACAGCTTTCTAATAAAAAAGAATTAGGTATCATAAATTTAATGATGGATGATTTTGTTTGAAAAAATCATTATAAATTTTTTTTTCAGCAACGGAATGCAATAAAACACATTTTCATCTTGTATATTGATTATGGGAAAAATTGTTTCGCTTAACGGGTGTTTTGTGTTACGAATAAGATTCTTGAACGAATTATGTGTGCTCGTTAAGCGAGGTTCCACTGTATTTTACTGTGAAACGGCTTTCCCTTAAAATATTATTATGTACTTCGATCCTGATCCAAACTTTGCTACTAATTCCACCTGTTTAACAATATTACAATATTATCATTTTCCGTAAACATCTTAAGTATTGAATATTGAACCAGGTGATTGAGAATGTATGCATTGATATATATAATACTACATACATATGTAGTTTATTTACGAATAAAAATCTGTGATACGATATTTGGCTCACAAAGTAATAAGTTTAAGTAAGTTTTATGTTAATTTCTTTGATTTAAAATCACTTAAAAACTCTTAAAATTACCAAAAGATCGCAAGCTTCAAAAGTCTAATAATTTTACCTGTAAGGTATATTTTTACTTGTTGATTATTTGTTTATTTATATTCGAACTTAAGAAAAATTACTATCAATTTATTTAAATTACTATTTTTTTACTATCATTTATTAAAGTACTTTGAAAATTTTATTTCTTTATACCTGTTTATTTAACTTATGAAATTGTCGTACTAAAAAAATGTGATTAATTAAAAAATATGTATATTTAATGTAGGTAGCTATAATGAGATTTAATGTGTTGTAACAGCAATAGAACTAACGCAATATGTAATGGGTAGGTAATAGATATGTAGTCGGAAAAAAATACAACATTTCGTCGCCCACAACACAAACAGGCGTATCTCATATTTAGCAACTTTCCAGGAGAGCCAAAAAACTGTTTTTTTTTTTGCTGGAATCTTGTACATCTTCGTACATGTTTCACAATAGGGTTTTTGTAACACTTTTTTTTTTACCCCATTGGTGAAACATGTAATAAAATGTACAAGAATCTGGCTCTTTTGGAAATTTGGTAGATGTGAAATACACCTGCATGTATTGTAGGCTATAATTTGACTTCATTAGTAGCAGCACTTCCAAATGTATCTTGATTTTGTATTTTCTGTAAATATTGCTATTGGAATACACTTTTAAGATATCTCAAAAATGTACTTTTATTTTTTTTTCCCTGCCATTTCTTCCGTAAAAAGGGATACAGGTTACATAATAAGTCTAATACTGGGTTCCCACATCAGATCATAGAATATATAGAGATATGCTGTGATCCATTTTTACTATGGAACCCAGTGTCGCCTGTTTATAATCAATACTACTGTATGCTCATGCTTACGCGAAAGTGTCCGTCCCTTTCCACACCTACGCACCAAGTGTGTCAATTTCATTGTCACTAATACCTAAACAAACTCCTGCGCGTACACATTCCGAAAGTGTTTCCCAATAATAAGAATAAAATAATTGGATGATTTCTACAGCCCCATTTTTGTGAAAAATCACCTCAAGGGCACTGTACAAATATTACTTCATATTCTCTATCTAATTATGTACAAACAGACACAGAAAAACATACTTACTTGGCAGGTCGCTTCAGATAAACACAGTTTTATTAGACAATTTAAGCTTAGAGAAGATATGATTTTTACAGTTGATATTTTATCCTCCTTTTCTATTGAAATTACATTTATTAGAAGATTGGTGACACAGGAAGAGTTGGTATTCGTTTGAAATATTTATAATTTTTAGGTCTGAAGAATATTAATAAAATGACCTTACGAAGTTTTTTATCGATATTTACATTTAGTTATTTACATTGTTGCGGGCTGTGGACGCATTTGTGCACCTATAAGTGACTTTAGGTAAGTTCTAATCGGCTAGCCTAGCTAAGCAATTTATATGTGCATTTCTTCCATTTATAGATATGATTGTCTGAAAGGGTGAGTTTTAAGTTTAACAGCCCAACAGCCCTACATTCAAATGAATTGCGATAGACCTGACGCAACCACAAATCGACATTTTTAAATAATAATCGATTTTTTAATGAAATTATTCATGATCTACTTTCATTTACTAATACCTATTTTTCTCAGAACAGAAAAAACTGAATAAGTGTGAGATGAACTCAGGACATGTTTAGGTGTCCTGCTTCATAACAACCCACGTCGATTGTTTCGTACCTATAATTAGGTAACTAAATTTGGTCCCTGTAGTTTTTTTGGTTTTGTCCAATAATTCACAATATCGCATGTAATGCGTTTTTTTGTTGTTGAAAAATCCATAGAATGACTAACTAACTAACCATCACGCCGTTTTCCGCAGGGGTAGGCAGAGAGGACGGACCGCCAAACAACTCGATCTTGGCATACACTTCTTGCTTCATTCACATTCATACAACGCCTCATACATTCTCTTCTATTATTCCGACTCCTGACATGGCCCGACTCAAGTATTTGATTCACTTGATCGTGCCATGTTTTCCTCGAGCGTCCCCGGCTTCTTCTTCCATCCACATTCGCGTCATTCATTCTTCTTACATTCACTCTTCATGCCCAAACCATCTAAGCGTCCCTTTCTTAATCTTGCTCACTACAGCCCTGCATTCTTTACAAATCTCAACATTTTTCACACGATCATACATAGTTTTACCACACATTCGTCTCAGATATCTCATTTCTACGGCATTCAGTTTACTTTCATCCTTCCTCTGCCAATTCCATGCCTCACTGCCATACATCACGGTTGGTATCAGCACTCCATTGTGGACTGCTAGCTTCGCTTCTTTGGACAACTTTTTGTTAGCGCCAACCGCGTTCAGTCCTCCGTTAATGGAGTTTCCTGCATTCACCCTTCTTTCAATATCCCTATCAGTCTTTCCATCTCTCGTAAACATACTTCCCAAATATACAAACTCATCGACCTGCTCCAAGTATTCGTCATTCACAACTATATTGCACACTGTTTTCGTACTCTCTCTTTCAAACACCATGACTTTAGATTTACTTCCATTCTTCATTAGCTCGTTCTTCATGCATTACTTCATTCATCCTAGATACGAGGGACTGTAAATCCTCCATACTGTTAGCAATCAGCACCGCATCATCAGCAAACAACAGGCAACATACCTTCAGATTACTCATTTTCCCGCCCAAGCCCACCTTTTTCAATTCTTGCATCCATGTATAGATTGAATAACCACGGTGACATTACGCAGCCTTTCTTAACGCCTTTTGTGATGTCAAACCACTCCGTAAAATCACCGTTTACCCTAACACATGCAACACTTTCCTCGTACAGAGACGCGATTGCCTGTATGAGATTCGTATTCACTCCATACTTGGACAATACCTTCCATAATTTTTTCCTATCAACTCGGTCGTACGCTTTTTGTAGATCTACAAAGGCACAGAAGAGTTTTTGTTTTTTGCCAGAAACTTCTCTGTTAGCATACGCAACGAGAAAATCTGATCCATACACCCCCCTTCCGCTCATAAATGCACCTTGCACATCCCGTATTTTATCTTTTGTTTTCCAACTGAACTTAGCAGGCTAATAGCCCTGTGATTTCCACATTCCACACGTGACCCTTTACCTTTGTATAGAGGCATGATCACAGCCCTCCTCCAATCTAATGGCGTGTAATCCTCCTCTAAACACTGGTTAAAAAGCTTGCATAACCATTTGAGAATTATACGGCTATCGCCTTTTAAGTATTCAGCAGCAATATTGTCGAAACCAACAGCCTTACCATTCTTCAAACATTTAATCGCTCTTTTTATTTCATCCATGCTGATTTTGGGAACATTCACGCCATCGTCATTCATACCTGATTCGCCAGTTCAGTCGGGTTGCTTTCAAAAACCTCTTCAAAGTATTTCATCCATCTCACTTTTATTTCTTTCTCGTTCATTAATATTTTTCCATAGAATGACATTTTTTATATTACTTATTTATGTATTAATTTAAAATAAATAATTTTATAACAAAAATAAAAAATAATTTCAGCATCACTGGGCCATTCTGGGTATTCTCAAAAAAATTTTAAACAAAAAAACAAAAGTATTTGAAAAAAACCCTTGACTCTGTGCAGAAACGGGCGATCCGTTTGATAGATTCGCCTATCTTAACAAACGGACTGCAATCTTTGGAGAACAGACGTCAGGTGAGAATGTTGTCCTTGTTCTACCGGTATTTTAATGGAAGATGCTCTGAAGAACTAGCATCATTGATCCCTTCGGCACCGATGCATAGTTGGAAAATACGCCAAACGGCCGCCTAACATTTGCACACAGTTGACATTGTCACATGAGAGCAGGTCGCTTCTACGACTCGTACTTGTGGTCAACAGCTCGGCTGTGGAATTATCTGCCGGCCTCTGTGTTTCCTCCATCCTACAACATGGGTCTCTTGAAGACCCAAGTTCACTCACTCTCCTATCCTCTAAAAGACCCTCCACACATTATCCCCAAAGATGATATGGGCCTTGAAGTAAATAATTTCCCTCAGGGCCTCCTGTGTGGAGTCACTGTAAAAAAAAAAAAACAAAATACGGAAGACCAAATTTGAAACTTGCCTTTCCCACATACGAACCACAAAAAAGCAAACTAACTTCAAGGAATCTCTGGTGACCGTCAGGTTTAAAGCAAATTCTACACCATACCTATAAGTAAATTTGTAGTCTTGCATTGGATGAGATGGCCATGACATGGCGTATTTGCGATTTCAAGGATATGTGGATATCGAAAGCAAAATACATAGTTGGTTTTTAAAAATTCAGATCAAAGAGTTCAATAAATAAAGGCATTTCAAGCATTCTTTCAATTCTAAATGGTGGTCTTTCACCAGGGCGATACAAACAGTATCTTCCACTCTGGAAAGTGCCGCAAATCGAAACAATATAAATGAATTAAATTTAATTTATTTGGGCATGCTGTGATTTGAATATGTGTATTTTAAAACAACAGTAATAAAGATTTAATGAAATTTAGTTCTATAGAGCAAACACAAAAACTATAAATATGTAGGTAATATAAAAAGATATACTTTGAATTTTTTTCTACCGCCATCTAAACTAAAACTTTTCAATAAATAATTACGAAATATCGTTAGACGGTGTTTAAATACCGTCTAATACTAATAGTTGCGGCCATTATGTTTATGGTAGCCGCTTGCGCTAGCTTACGTCAACAATTTAAAAAAAAAAAAATGGTGAAATGATATTCCATTTGTTTTGATGTTCGCTCTGCCGGTCATGTTTTTACAAAGTTGCACTGACCAAGACATCATTTTGACTAAAACGAGGACAAACAACATTTATTTTATTTTTTATTTATTTATTTATTACAAAAAAATTTCTAAATTATAACATAATACATGATATACATGATTTTTTTTTACTTGTTATTATTCTACTCTCCATAAGTTGAGCTCTAGTAGCTCGTAGTTATGGGAGGAGTATTTACAAACATAAGGTAAAATGAATACATATTTAGAGAAGGCGATATGAAATTAAAATTAAAAACTTGTTAAATAAATACAAATGGAAATCAACAAAACACTTTTAAACTAATAATAATAATTAACCAAATAGTAATTTATACGCTAGATAGTACATTATTAGGGGTACAATATATCATTATCTAAAGTTCAGGGAATTAATTTGCTTTTTAAATTGTTCATATTTCAAAGTGTCGGTTCTACTAATTTTGTTTTTAGATAATAATATATCGAATCATCTTATACCAAAATACAAATAGTGGTGCTGAGCCGTGGCCGTTCTTAACATTGGGATGGCTATTAAACCATTAGTTTTAAATCTATTGCTTATACTATCAGTGGAGTGAATTTTATTGATGAAAAATTCTTTGTAAATTTGATGTAAGGCGTTTCTTTTATACAGTTCGGTAATAGATGATACATTGAATTTCCGAAATATCTCTATAGTAGGAAAGTCGTATGGTTTTTTAATGATGATTTTAATTATAATTTTTTTAATTCTTATTATTGACTGTAGTGAGGCTTTATAGGACCCTCCCCACCCAATAATGCCATACTGCAATAGGGACTGAAATAATGCATAATATACCATTTTAATTGTTTTCTTGTTTAATATGTTACATATGTTATAGAATACATATATAAGTCTTCCTACTCGTTCAACCGTGAGTTTGATATGGTCTTTCCATTTAACATTTTTATCTATTATGATTCCAAGATATTTGATATTAGATTTTTGATTTAGTTTAGCACAGTTCGTATTACATGTAATATCATTTATACAATTTTTAAAGTGAATGGTTATGTTAATTAAATTTATTGGTACTTCTTCTTGTAGATAGAAGGGAATAAAATATGTTTTTTTCTGTGTTGAGCGATAATAGATTGTTATCAAACCATTCTTTGATAATATTTATGTCGTGATTGGCAGCAATGGTAATCTCATTCCATGTCTTTTTTTCGATAATTATTGCAGTGTCATCAGCAAAAGATATAATTTTACCATGAATGGATAATTTAAACATTTGATTGACATAAATTATAAATAAAATTGGTCCGATGACAGTCCCTTGGGGGATACCAAAATCCAAAATTTCAGCTTCACTTAATGAGTTGTTTAATTTGACCTTTTGGCCTCTTTGAGTTAGATAGCTTTGAAACCAATACCTAACCTTGCCAATAATACCGATATCATTTAATTACTTTATTAGTTTTGTATGTGAGATACTATCGAATGCCTTACGTAAATCTATGAAAATGCCTACGAATTTTTTTTTATTATACAATGCATGGTATATAGTTGAAGTTAGTTCTGCAATGGCGTCCTGAGTACCTAATTTCTCTCTAAATCCAAATTGGCTCGGACTAAGTATTTTGTTTTTTTTTCAATATAATACATAAGTTGCTTTTTGACCTTTTCAAAAATTTTTGCAATATTTGATACGATAGATATGGGTCGATAATTTGTTATGTTGTTAGGGCTGCCAGATTTAAAAACTGGAGTTACGATAGATTTTTTTATAAACCGATGGGAATATTCCACTATTCAAACTTAAATTTATAATGTGGGCAATTGGAGTGCTTAGTAATTTATTATACTGTTTCAGTAGTTCTACTGTGACTCCATCAAATCCTGGTGCAGATCCACCTTTTAAATCTTTAATAATATTTTCAATATCTTTTATTGTTACCGGTTGGAATACAGACAGATTATTTTTTTTAGGACAGTCTTTCTCGAAATGATCTATTTTATATTTTCATAGATCTGTATGGCTAAATTTTGTCCGACATGCGGCAACTAAGATGCGAGTTTCTTGCGAATTAAGAATGACACCTAATAAAGCGTCATCGGACGACAGTCAAGCTGTCCTCACAGCATATCTCTTTATGTTCTATGATCTGAGGTTCCCACCTTATCTAGAACGAATCTTTCTTTGACAAAAAGGAATTGTCGCACATTCACACTTACTGTATTTCTATTCTATTTCAATTCATTTGTATATTCGCAGAGCTCAAAGAGACGCAGCAAATCTGTCAGCTGAATGTTGTATGAGTAGTTTTATTTTATTTTCAATAATAAAATTAAAATTAAAATGGAGATCTTCACACTAAACTTAAAAACAATAAATATAAATGTATAAATAAACCTTTTTTTTTATTAAATAATTATAGTTGACCGGTCAGTGGCCGAGTTGGTAGCATGTCAGGTTCCCATCCAGGCGTCGTGAATTTACCTCCTTGGCTGGCTAAGTTCTCCATCACGACACAAACAACATCTTCCGCTTACTGTGATGGTATTAGGAGGTTTTCAAATATTGTCCAGTTATCCATATCCCGAGAATGTTTGTCTTTCTTTTATTTTAATTTAAAATAAATTTGAGATAGTTATTAATATATACATATATTATTTTTATTACATAAAAAATAAATTAGATTCGTAATCTTTATTTTCATATCAACTGTAGCAACTGTTCTACGTTCTGTTCTGTTCAACGGCAATAGAACCGTTCACACGGTTCTATTGCCGGTCTATTCTATATAGAATAGAAAGAAAGCTGAAGTCGATTCAACATTGGGCTTCTGTTTCTATCGCATAGAAAGTCTGTCCCCACTGATCTATTTCATATGAGGTGTGAAGGCCATCATAGGTTTTACAAGGTTTTTTTTTAATTTTTCATTATCTCCACAGATGGGAAATTTCCTTTAGGGCCTATGTCATCTTCGGGGATACTGCGTGGAGGCTCTTTTTAGGGAAAGGACGGAGAGAAAGTTCTGGGAATGAAAAAGGTATGAGGGGTGGGTAGGAATCTGGAGATCAGTATGTCCAAGAGTGATAGATGTATTAATCCATCCTTCCCACTGCGGGGCAAGGGGATGAGTTCAGGTCCAGCCTTGTGCCAGTGCAATAGGAGCAATCCGCTCCAGATGGCAGATTGCCAAAGTGCTAAATCAGCTCCACTGAGAGTGCCTATCTATAGAGCTCAGATTAGCGCGTACACACCCAATAATATTAAATGAAACCGAGATGCGTCGGTCCACAACGCAGATGGTGGGCAGAAACATCCTCCACCAAGACCTAGACAAACCTCACCCCATGAACCCGGGCACCCCTGCTAAATCACCTCCTGTAACGAACGGAAGGTGACTTAGCACCTTCCGTTTGGCGGTACCTTTTTACCATACATTTCCTTTTTATTTTTTATGTGAATACTGCACAAGAGTCACAAATGCCCGGAGTCAGTGGGACTATGCCATACCCACTTGGGGTATGTTATGAGACTGAAGGGAGTGGGGAAGGGAAGAAAATGAGGAAGAGGAAGGTTGGGAAATACTTTGCAATTCAAATCTGGTTACCAAACACAACTAAAGCCATTTCAAGCAACCTTTAGATTCTGAATGATGATTACACCAAAGCGATACTGAGAAAAAATAGTGTATATTATTTTACACTAATTAAATTTACTTACACACACCGGCATTCAAACTCTGGAGGTCGCGAGTTTGAATCCAGATTCGCAGTCGAAGATCTTAACCTCTCAACTGCGGAGGTTGTCGTTACCTGGGAATGTTTGTCTTTCTTGGAAATAATAATAATAAGCAGAGATATTTTTCAAAATATACTTTATTGATTACATAAAGCACCTAATGCCTTCTTATTACTGTAAGAAGTATATGGCTGGTGAAACGCGGGCGACATTACAAACACCTCCTCGCGGTACACACAAATATTTTACATGCTTGACTCATCGCAATGGCATTACAAAATATAATAATCCAATATCTTTTTGGACAGAAACAGTTAAAAATTAAATACATAACATTCCAAAATTAGCTTTATCGTTTATAAAAAACATGGATACTTTTAAATATGGACTTATCAGGTAGATCCAAAATTGTGTTTAGCATTGAATTTGAATCAATCATTTTAGAAATGTAATTTATATTGTTTAATCAACCATTTTAAGATTCATCAAATAAAGCCATTCATTATTCAATCAAAAAATTAAAGAAGTATTAAGTTGTTATTTCCAAAGTGATTGATTAAAATAAATGAGTTTAACCCTTCCCTTACGGTGCTAGAAAATTCCTCGAGCTCCGGTGCTGTACACTCAGTGTGCAGTGCACACATTTAGAATTTTGTAATGTTTAAATTGGAAATAAATTAATAGTTAACATTTATTACTTATATAAATCATTTTACTAAGGATGAGCACCCAAATTTGGTGTTAAATGTCACTTTGCAGATTGTTGACGCAAGCAATACGAAATCAATTTATCTGCAAATTCTTTGCAGGTAGTTAGGAAGATGTATAAGGTTTCCAATGACAAAAATCTGTGCATTTTGATAACTGATACGTCCATTACAGTTGGCAGACCGCCGGCTACTACTGATGACAGAACATCGTGGCACGGTGAGCGAAACCCCGTACCCCTCTCGCTCACTACTGCACCGATCGGTAAATTATCAACGCATGCAGACATACATGTTAACAAATTTTGTTCTGATTTTTGACAAAACATTTTTTTTATTACATTCGTTAAATACTTATATAATATTTTAATTATTTTATCCAATATACAAATATATTGCTAAGGAACAACTAAAATATGAACTCTGTGATTAGTATATTTACAGAGATATTGAAGTAATCAGAAACATGTCAGATCAATTGCTAGCACCGGCAAAGAAGAGTAAAAAATAAGTTTTATTGAATTTTGATCTGTTTAATCTACTCTTAATCGGAATTACTTATATCAATAGAGGTATATTTTAAAGATATGATTGAACAGTCCATATTTTTAATATTTACATTTTTTTTTTAAATAACTGTTTTTTTCATTACATGTACAAACATATCATACCCGACAACTTAAATTATTTAGGTACTAAATATCAACTATTGACAGCTGTAAAATATAAAAGATGGTTCAATCGACTTTAAATAGAAAAAGACACAGGAAATGTCACAACTTATTTAAAAAAAGAATTTTTACAAAATTTAAATTTAAAACAATACACATTTTTCATTATGATTAGGAACACAATAAGTAGGTACCTGTTAAAGAGAAATAGTATGAATTCAAAATAAATATTTTTCGAAGTAGGTACCTACATCAACTTCTTACTGAGATATTTTTATGGCGTCTTTTTGTATCCAGGGTCGAAACGGAACGCACATCTTTTAAATAATAAATAATTTTAAAAATGCTTACAAACACAAAATAAAAATAATTATTTTCCTAATACAAAATAACTAAAAAGATTTCTATGACTGGAAAATTCACTGAATTCTATTACATAATTCAAAGTAATATATTTTTCTTGATTATATTGAATGATATTTTGAAGACAAAAATTTTTATTAATGAAATAATTTATAAAGGTACTACCAAAACAATGAATACACAATAACTTTAATGAATTCAAGGGTAAACACATAAAATTATTGCAATTAAAAAATGTATGTGAAGGTCACTTTCATTTAAGTGTATTCATTTACATGATTTCTACAGAGAGGGCAGGGCCGGTCCTATGCAGGTGCAATTGGAGCAGTCTGCTCCAGGTGCCGCTTTTCCAATGCGCCAAAGCAATGATAATATCTAACACAGCACCATTAAGGTGATTAGAGGTGACAAAATTTTGCATGCGCCAGGCGCCGTTTAGTTCAGGGCTGGCCCTGTGAAAAGGGAAAAAAAATGGCAGGAATTTTCAACTTTTTTTTAATGTTTAAAATTTTTTTTTTACATATATTATTGGATGAATATAATTTACTTATAAATTATGCTATTTTTTGATATAAAATTCTTAGAAAATGAACATTTTGACACCTCAAAAACAAAAACTAGGAAACATCACCTTACTTTTGGCACAGACATTCCTTTTAAACATTTAATAATATTTTTATAAAGTAATTAATTAATAATGCGTGTGCATTATATCAAAATTAACATTAAATGGAAGGATAAAAAATCTTTTGACTTGCACCAAGTCTTTATCGGCGATTTCCTGTGTGAGAACCGACATAACTTCTACCTAAATCAAAAAAAAATGCTACATTAATCATTTCACAAACATCAAATAATGGAGAACAAAAAAAAATAACAAAAATTTACCTTTTGAAACCCAAAAAATATGATAAAGAAACCCCAAGATAACATTTTAAAACTATTAAGATTCCAAAATAAAAAAATAAAAAGTCTGAAGAATATTAGTTTCAAACATTGTTGAAAAAAATTATATTTTATGCATATTTTTTTAATGTTTTTTTTTAATAAATTTTAGCAGATTGTATATCATTAGCCTTGAACCAATTTAAATATGACAATATTTTTTCCAAAATGGTGGGTGTCAGGTTTTAGCTATCATTTTGCCTCCTAAAATTTTGCGACATTCTTTACTAAACATCCATTACAATGATTCAATCAGATTGTCTTTGGTGTCCACACTAATTCCCGCTAAAACAAAAATAAAAACTATTATTTTAATTAAAAGACAGCAATAATTAAGATTAATATTTGACTTAGGAAATATATTCATACATCATTCAATGACAAATATTGATAAAGGATGATTAAAATTTTATTTAGAGATATGTATGTATTTAATAATATGTATTTAGAAGGCACGTCTTAAGGCATGATTATAATCAGATGCTATTTACAAGAATGCATCGTTGTAAAGAATAACTTACCAATTATATAATCTAACCATTATGATAGCGACGAGTATAATAAAAACTATTTAAAACTTTATTCCACTTTTCTTTTAACTGACCGGTTTCAAACCTTCGAGTCCGTCTTCAGACAGGTTTTTTTTTTACATTTTTGTGACAGGGGTGGATAACAAATGAATTTATCTATATTTGGTAATAGGTATTTAAATTTTTTTTTTATTTAGTACAGAATTTACACGATTAGTTTAAAAAATGCTTTGACTGTCCGACTAGGAGGATTTCCCGTTTTAGGACAGCCAAAGTATAAGATCTAATAATTTACTAGTAATATACCTATACCTATAGGGTTTTATTTATATTTAAAACTATATAAGGTGGGATACATTGTTACATTAATAAATTATTAGACCTTAAAACCCCATAATATATAAAATCATGAGATATTTTACCTATCACTAAAATATACATAAAATCATTTGTTATCCACCCCTGCCAAAAAAATGCATAAATACCATAAATACCTTAAAAATGTGCCAGTCTGAAGATGGATATTATTGTTTGAAACCGGTACGATAAAAAAAAAATAGGTGGAATAAAGTTTAAAATTGTTTTTATTTTCCTCATTATTATTGAATTCCACCACGAATTAGCAGTTCCAAAAATAGAAATTATAACAGTATTATAATTCAATAGCAATAATATGTGGGCAGTTAAAATTAACTTAATTATCTATAATTTGGAGACAAAATAGAAATAAAAACAATAACCAGCATAGCTGTAAAATGTATATACATAACATACAAGACTGGTGCCCAAAGTGGCTCTGCTCAACCGGAGCCGGCTGTAGCCACAGCTAGATTAGCCACCTTAGTAGACTGATGACCGTCAGCGGTTCATGATACATATACGTAACCGAGTGATAATAACCGAATGCGTTTGCAAAACACAAATACGTCACATATGGCAGAACACTCGGCAACGTCCGCAGACTTCATGTTGGTTCCGAACCGAGCCGAATGGAGCCGAACGCGATAGTCCTCTCACAGTTTAAAATCTCGCGTATATGTGCTTGACAACTCTATTTATCGACGGTTCCAACGAACAATGTCGAATGTGTAAATTGGTAGCTTTTCATAAGAGGGAAAATAAATAGAGGTTTATGAAAAAAAAAAAACAACACTATATTTCTTTATCTCAAAAATAATAAAAATGTAAACGTGAAACTCTAAACACGGAGAAACGAAACATTAAACAGCTCTAATAAGAAGATACCATTTGCACATCCGACGTTATTCGTTGGGACCGTCGATATATGCATTTGTTAACAATGTCACAAAACTATTAAGCTAACTTTAATTGAGTGTGAATTTATATAAGTCAGACACGCATGAGAAAAAAACTTCCATAATTTTGCCAAATGATTCTGATGTTTGGTTAATTGAAAATAGGTTTAAACTTTTTAAACATCTTTTACTCTAACCAAACTCATATTTAAATAGTGAAAATGCTAACCGAGGGCAAAAGCAACGCCTTTCTATGTAAATCCCTAGATCCTAACAGTCAAGATGGTCACTGACCTTATTCAAACGTATTTTAAAACATGGCTAAAAAAATTGATATTTTTATGAAACTCTGAACGTTATGTGTTCCCGTGAATGTTACCCAATTATTTTAATACCATTCAAACTGTCAAAATATGCAGTAAATGGTCAAGACAACGCCCATTTAAAGATGGAGACCGGTAATCTTCAATAGGTTTATAAATTGAAAAGCTAAATGTTGTTAATTTAATAATTTGCCTAGTGAGCTTATTTGCAAACTTTGGTCACAAGTGTTAAACTAATAAACCTATTTAGTGAGTAAAATACTTAGATAAAATATACATGTCTACATAATAACTGTGAAAGGATAAAAGCATAACGGACGTTTACAAAATTAAAAAAAAAAAGTCTTAAATTATAACATTAGCATATTGACCTGATATATGCGGCCGTCGCATACATGATCCATCGGCAACTATCCCCGTATACGGATGTCGCATATATGATTCATGAGGTTTCACTAAAATACGTACATTGTGTCAAAAGATGCCGCTTGATGGGACAGATCGCATTGAAAATACAAGCGTTGTAAAGGTTAAAAAAGAGTTTTTTAAACCCATTTAAATACATATATTGTAAATATGCATTATTCTTTTATGCCTTTTCACAGTGCTAACATACAAAAAAATTCCAAATCAACGGCTTAAATAATATTAGTAGTTGTATTGTATTTACAGAACATTGCGTTTTCGTTTAACATAACTTCACAAATACCATAATAATTTTATTAGTATTACTCGATTGGCACAATTTTTTTTTTTAAACAGCGCTTTAATGTCTTAATTTTGAAACAATTCCACATAGTTAAAAACCAATTGTCCTGCCATTTCACTAGACTATCTATTTGAAGAGCATTTTGCACAATGCAAAGGATTGGGTTAGTTTAAAATAATGATTTTCATAGAACAATAGCAGCTTTCGTCTCAGTTGGAAAGTGAAGTCACCGATAATTCAAAGCAGAGAATTAGTGTCTCGGAATTCGATAGTTTATTTCGCCTGCTGAAAGTTTTCTGAAAAAGAAGGAAACAAAATATTAATATGATTGAATAGAATTTATTAATAGATCAGATCGCCTTTTAAAAATTATTTGGTAAACGTCATGTACAAGTAAATAATATTAATTTGTTTATTAAGTAGTGTAAAGAAACGGGGGTTGGTAATTTCTTGTGACGTTACATTCCTTCATATTTGAATGTGTTCTAAAGTTTATTAAACAAAAGCAAAGGTGTTGTTATATAATTATGAAGGGTAAACACAGTTAGTTCGGAAAAATCAGTTTGGAAGTGATAGTTTTTGAGATTTGTCATAAGTTAGAGTAATGTGCTGTTGAAATGGTGTAATGAGAGGAATTTGAGTATAATAAACAGGAATTGGAAGATAATGTGGCATATGGAGTTCAGCAGAAGAGAGTGCTGACTTTTTACCGAGTTGTTACAAGTTTTATTCAGGTCAATGTAAAAAAAAATTTGACGTGCAACACACGGTGTAACAGCACATACTCGAGAAACCAGCGTTTCCTGAGCATATTTCGCTGTCCGATCACACTGTATAGATGAGACAGGGCGCGTATCGTGTGATTCATCGCGATTTGCGACAGTACGATCAGTTGCGAAGTGTGATAGAATTATTATTATTTTTTTTTATAAATGTCATCCTATTTTTTGTCATAATCTCTATCTCCATTTTTTACTCCAAACATGTTCAGAAATCGCTGGTCAAAGTTTGTAGGGTACTTGCTGTTACACCCTGTATAAGGTTGCCATTTCAGGATGATTATTGTGAATTTTGTTTGAAATATCTAAATAATTAAAAACAGAATAATACTCACTTGACATCATGATGGCAGTCTCGCTGCAGTAATAATTATCAAATAATTATTTTAGAATAAATAATCAGTCTTAGGAATAAGGAGAAAAGTGGAGATCAGGAATCTGACTGGTCGAAGAAACCGAGTTTCTTTAGGGTCTCTGTGACGGCGGTTATCAGCGGCTCCTTGTACTTCCAGATGGTTGAGTCCATCACACTCTCCTGTCTGAACTCGTGACAGCTCTTCTTCAGAGTACCGACGCAGTCGGCTCGGTAATGCTGGAGCTGGGCATCGGTGGTATCGATTGAGTAGGAAACGCAGCCAGAACTTAAGCACGCTAAAGGCAAGTGATTGTGCAGGGTCAGCACTCTTTCTGTGTCATGGAAACTCTTCACATACTGGAATGGCTTTGTGAAGTTTCTTGCTCGGTAAACGTGCTGCAACATGTGCATGTATTGCGGCATTTCTCTGAACCAACCGTGTGCGTGGGTCAAGTCATCTAAGAAGTACACATTTCTCACGTTGTATGATGCACGTGGCGTTGCACTTCCGGCACGTGATAATGGCACGACTCTGTCCATAAGCGCTGACCAGTTGTCTTCTTTTAAAGGCATTATCACCTCGTCAATATCGAGAAGTGCAATATACTCGTAGTTGTATAGATTCTTATACAAGCAATCGTTGTAGGGGATGAGTTCATTCTGTCTCTTGTGGTTGAGTTTCTTTTTCAGATATAAGTGCTGGAAAGTCGGAATATTCGGCTGCCCACCGGGAAGAGTCAATGGAGTGACGCTCACACGTCCTTGATCTACGTAATGGTTTAAGACTTTAGTTATGTTCGGATGAACTTGCAGCTGATAGAAGAAAACTTTATCCGCACCGAGAAGATTCAACAACTCGAGCCACTCCACAAGTCTAACAGACAAGTCTTCGTGGAGAAAATCGAGACCTTTTACACACACGGCAAATCGTTTCTTTTCAACTGGTTTATCGTAAATAACTCGCAAATTATTTGTAGCTTTATCGCATGGTTTTTCCACAATCGACACCGAAGCAGGAGCAATCTTTTTATAAGTAGCCGGTATCTGACAAGCAATCAGATAAGGCTGGAAGATTCCTTGTTTATAATTACCCCACTTCTTGTACCAAATGTACTTATACTCAAAAGTCTTCACAATGACGGGTTCGTTTTGATTTTCAAACCAAAACTGGCAATGCGTAACAACATTGGGTTCAATCCTGTCAATCATGGATAAGATACGCACGGTGGGTCCTAATTGATTCATTGGACGCACGTCGTAGTATGCGCCGAAGAAGTGAAAACTTCCATTGGATGTTTTCAAGTTTTGCCAATAGATGTTGTCGAACTCCAGATCGTATATAGTCGGGAAGGCGGCGCAAGTCTTGTTTTTGAAGAATTTTTGAGATTGTTTGTTTTTGTTCTTTTCCCAGTAAGCGATGGGAAGACTGGGGAGTCTGACGGCTATTTCTTCAGCCATGGAATCTGATGAAGGGGGGGGACGGCGGTCCACCTTGGGCTCGAGCAGGGGGAGGGCGGTGGGGGCTGCGGGGGAGGGGGAGGCTGCCTGAAGGAGCCCCCGGCCACCCGTGTGGCCCTGGTCCCCGGAAAGGGGGCCCGTGTGCAGTTGGAGCGCCACCAAGGCCAGGAGCCCCCAGGCTAGCACCAAGATGCCCCATCTCCAAACACCGCTGCGACGAGTTATCTGAAAATATAAAAATATTATAAGCATCTTAACAATTAAAATATAATAAAAATACATGACTAATTTTTATAACGCTTTTTTAATATAACCTCTAGGGCACTGTTGTTCCATCTACCTTATGATTTAATAAATGTTGATTTTAACTATAGGAATCTAAACGTAGTCATTCTTTTTTTTTCTTAGTGAATATCGGCACCTTAATTAGTAAATTACCTAAATCCATTTTGGTAACTTTACAAGAGAAACAAAAAAACCGGATGAATTTTTTAAATTTTGAGATTCATTATTTATTTATCCTTTTTTTTAGTTATCTTATAAAATAAAAAAGGTATAGTACAATTTTGGAGTGCTTTTGTTTAAAGTATCTATTAAGAATTCTGATTCAATCGAAGACCTAAATTATGAATCGCAAAAAAATCGAAAATTATTCAGCTTTGTCAATCTAACATACATACGAGTATTCCTGTTTCTATCATATACGTTGGGCAAATATTATTTGGTCATTCTTAATGCGTACTTTGGCATTAATAGTGCACTATTAGAATGCAGATTTCACCACTTTGATTAGTGCATATAATCCGATGTCTAAAAATATATCATTATTATTCCATAAAGAATAACAGTTTAGCAGCGGCCTTGCCTACGGCCCTTGCGGCACGCCGGCCATTGTAATAAACCCTTATTAAAAAAATGACGAACCATTACAACATCAAATCGGTCGTAATTAGATGGAAACCATCTCCATACAATTACTTGCAGACGTAATAAGAGTTATAAGTGGCTACCTTCAAGCACATGACATCACTAGAAGATATAACTTTATACAATGTGAGGTCAAAGTCTGATTATACAGCAACCTTGCACCAATAGGTACGGAGCATACCAAATGTATATTTACAAAAAATGCCTGTATTTTACCGCTTTTTCATTAGGTCGGTGCATATGCAGTATTTTTTTTTATAATAGATGTCATTTAGTTATTTTGTGAATTATTTGGATCAAGTAGATCACTTTGTGTTTTCGAGAAGTGTTTTCGGTAAATATTTTCACAAAAGACGGAAATGATAATAAGGACATTGAAAAAAATGTGAATGCAAGGTGGAAAATCAAACAATGCAGGACTGAGTGAGAAGTAATCACTAGTGAAAAATTGATAAAGGAAAGGGGTCTAGCAGTCCACAGTGGAGTTCTAATGACAGTTCTGAGCAGTAAGGCATTACATTGGCAGAGGAGGGGCAAAAGTGGAAATGAGATCCCCGAGACCCATAAAAAGTTTTAAGTGCTCTGTTCTCGTATATATAACATTTTTTTTTATTTTTTATTATTGAGTTAGTTTATATAACATTTTTGAAGTAAGCATTATTTTTTAATACATTCATTTTCAGTCCCCTATATACATTAAGCAGTTCTGTGACTCTGTTTTTCTCGTATGCGGTAATCTAATTCTATTTACATTTCTGGTTTCATAATTATCCATATTTTTAAACCAATTTCATCCATAAAATATTTTGGGATTTGGTTATTCAGAATTTTATGTATAAAAATTAACACAGCTCTTTCATTTGCCTTTCCTTAGTATCGTCGATCTCTTAGTATACATCGCATAGCTCTGTTTTGAATAATTTCTAGCTTGTTTATGTTGAAAAATAAAAATTTCAAACTTAGCTCTCAAAATTTCCTCAATACACCTCTGCATATTTACCTTCTGTAATCAATGTAATCACTAATACGTACTACGTCTTATATCTTGTAATCATAATATCAATGCATTAATTATTGTTGTTATTATGGACGTAATGAGGTGTTCGTCTTCTTTACGAGACGTCTTTACGTATGTAGAGAGTCGAGGTTAGGCCTAGCATTATTATTCATTATGACTCTTAATACTTAGAGTTTAGTATCCTTTTTTCTATTCAGTTTACATGTAAATTAAGTACGAATAATAAAAAATGGGATACCAGCACGCTTGTACCACGTGATGTGTTCCGTCCTTTACTGTCCAATGCTGCGGGAACGGAACAGTGCATATCATGCGGTAGTTATAAGTTTTAGTTGTATGTCGCTAGCTATAAGTCATATATGTAAGTCACTAGTTATAAGTTATAATTATAAGTCTTAGTAGTTAGTTGCTAGTTATAAATCTTAGATGTAAGCCACTGGTAATAAATCTCAGTTGTAAGTTACTAGTTATAAGTTTAAGTTAATAAAATAAATTAGTTGTAAAGCTCCCCTTAAGGTAGTAATTGTTTTTTTTTTAATTCGTAGAACTCCATTTATTTTTTATTTTTTTAAATTTTATGTAAATCAAGTTTATTAATGTTTTTATTAAGTTTTGTTAAGTATTTTAGTTCCTAATTAGAATTGGTTGGGAGTAAATAACATCATATGAGTAAGTCATCGCAATATGGATTAACCACAATTTGAAAATGGCCTTGAACGCCGAAACTGCTGTCGCAATAATAAAAACTAAAATACTTGCCGAACTTAATATCCCCTTAAAGTGATTTTTCTTGGTTATTTATTGTGGCGACATGTGAAAGAATTTTGTTTCTAATTGAAAAAAAATGTCACCGGAGATCGAAACGCCACTGGGGGTACCCATCTAAAATTAGCACAATGATATAACATTTTAAAACTTTTCATTGCGATTTAATAACATTTTGCAATCCAAAATCGTGACCAAACAAATGGCTAAATAAAATTTATTATCATCATTTTTAATAATTAGTAGTGACAACATCCGTCCAGAGGGGGCACTTTCGAACATACTGAACATTCCCCACTTTTAAGTTGTATTTAAGATGTTGTAATATCTATAAAATGGTTGCTGATGTGAAAGGATTGAGTATCTTTAAATAAACTTACTTAATACTCGCATTTAATGGTGGAAGACTTAAATAACCCGGCTTTATTTCGCAAATACGTGTACTCATAAAATAGGCGGTAAAACAGTCATTAAATAAACCACGTACGTTAAAACGGGGTACTTTTGAACATATAACTTAACCCCTCCCGAATTGCTTCATAGATGGCGTTTAATTGAGGAAGAACATTATTAAACAGAAAAAGCACAGTCGTGATTACTTTTTGTAGGAAGGTCAAAAAACAAACATTTATACGGATAACAAAGGTATTACGTAATTTCTTAATATTACGCGGTGTTAATAATTTATCAAATCTTAAAAACTCGACATTAAATAATGGACAAATGAAAGAAAACCATCACCATTGGTGATACCCGAGTTTCCAGCGATTCGTTACTTATTAGAACGTTTCTAAAACTCGAATTTAACCGAAATCACCGAATACAAACGATTCGTCCATTCTATAACCAAATTAATCTCCGTAATGCAGAAGTAACTTATAAATTCTAAGGGAAAGTATGAGATTGATAAAAATGATGGAATTGAATAAGGTCTCGGTAGCTCAATGACAGGTGTTACTCCCGTGATGGTATCTTTTTTACAGTCGCGATAGTATCTTTTTTATTTTCCGTGTCTTTTTCCGTTTCATATTTCCATTGAGAGTTATTGAGATTATTTCCAATAATTATTTATAAAAAGCTGTCAAAAAACGGGGTTAGCAGTCCGCAGTGGAATTTTGATACCAACTCTGATGTTTTGAAGTGAGTCACGTAACTGGAAGGGGATGAAGGAAAGTAGATTGAGTGCAGTAGAGATTAGATCCCTGAAGGGTATGTGTGGTGAAAATAAATGTGCGACAGTATTACGAATCAAAGAATTCAAGACTGGTATATAGTTAATTTAATGATCGGTTAGTGACTGAATTATCAAATGCGTCGGGTTCCCACCCAAGCGTCATCAATTCCTTTGCTAGCTAATTCGCTAACGCTTAAGTGGTTTGGACGTGTAGAGCGAATGGACGAAGGGGTGTAAGGAGGGGAGAAAAGACGGGGACACAATTCCAACCATATTCATAAACCTTGTGTTGTTTTTTCTGTAAAAATACCTGCCCACCGTATTTAAAAAAAAATTGTTTCTTTAATTTTTATATCTGGTATTTTTTATGTATTGAAATTTCTATTTTTAATTACTCTCTTCTCACTTATTTAAAATCCCTATGGGTGTTAAAATAAAACAAATCCCTAATTGGGATATTTTGTGAAGCTGAAAAGCGTGGGATCGGAAGGAGGTGGGAAAGGGGAAAATTGGAAAGTGCCTGGCTAGCAGATCTGGTCACCAAATACGGCTATTGCTATTTCAAACGTTTCGATTCTGATCAGTAGCTACTCTTTCAACAGGGAGTATTCACCACTTTGGTTGAAAATCAAAATGAATCGATTCAGAGTGAACGAATCATGTGTATACCTACATCAGTGGCGTGCACAGAGTTGTTGGTTGGGATTACCTAAACTACATTAAATATCAAAATAATCGCTTTGCATATTTAAAATGCATATTAAAAACCAATTACTAGATTTTTTTCCGCTAAAGAAACACAGAAAATATTTTGAAAAAAAGTCAACATGATATTACCATTATTTCGTTAGAAAAGTTGTTCTAATTAATGTAAGTACCAACAGATGGCACAGATTGCTATATTTGCTGGCATTTACGAAAAGCACTGCTTTTCAGACACTTGCACAAACAAGTCGTCCCTTACCCTTGACGGGCATGGCGCACAAATATGTACGTTTGAATGTCTAGAATAGAATCAACATTTGAAAATGTACGTCCATAATTAGTTCCTACATTTGACAAGTTTACGCGGCGCTGCGTTTTTTGGTTGGTACTCCGCGCGTGTATTTTAAACCTACCTCCTTTTATAATTTATAAGACCTTTTTAATATGCATAAAAAATTGTCGTGATTAGCTCCTGGAGGAAGGCTAAAATACAAACGAATTCATTGGTAAAAACGGTCACATTGCATCATATAAAATCCCGCATGCTGTCTATCATATCAACGGAATTATAAGTAACACGATGATGGATGTTGATGGTAATTAAAAAGTACAAAATAACCACCGATAGGTAATGCTTCATCCGGTTATTAGATGAGCCATTAATACGTCGTGTCATCATTTCACGTTTACTCGTCACGACTTTATATTGTGCTGATAAAGAAAATTTATTTATTTAGTATGTAATAAACATTTTAAGTACGTGCATTTATGAACACACTTTTGTGGACATGCAAAATTTTGATTTTATGCTACCATATCAATAAATTATTGAGCTAGTGATAACGTGAGGAGTATAATAAAAATAATATATAAATATGTAATTTTTAAAACATGGGAGTGATGCTTAGGCTGCTCTCTGACGGTCCGGTGAGGAACGAACATTTCACTCGTTACTGGAGACACTGCACAGAAAATTCAAGTTTGCTAAAGTAAGGTAACGGTTTGCAACGCAGTCCACTGTGGGACTTTTCTGCGCAGAGTCTCCAGTAACGAGTGAAATGTTCGTTCCTCACCGAACCGTCAGAGAGTGGGCTTAGACTAACTACTGTATTAAAAGATACAACGATATCCACAATCAAAGAATTGATTTGGTTTTCATATTTTAGGCTGTTAGAAAGATTCATTTTGATTTTAGATTATTGTCCTTACATACCTTCTTATCATAAAAAGACTAAAAAATATGTATTTAATCATTGAAGAAAATAATATTAACATAACCTAAAATGAAAGATGAAACCGGACAAAAGGACAGAAACTAAAAAGATTTCAGTCGCATCTGGGACTCGAACCCAGGACCTCTGCCTATCCGGGGCAACGCTCAACCGACTTAGCTAATGAGACCAGTTCAATTTGTGTCATCTTCATCGATATCATACTCGTATCTCAAATTCAAGATTTGTTAATATTATTTTCCATTTTTAATCTCATATTATTGGCAGTTATTTTTTATGATGTTTACAAAGTTCTACCCGAACTCAATTGCAAACTTAAATATTATTTTCCATCTCGGTCTCGGATAAAAAATAAAATCCGACTTTTTATTTATATGAGACATCTATTGACTTTTTTATGTATTTCTTTAAAAATATTAGAAGTATTCTCAATTAAAAAATATATGAAAATTGTATGTTAAATAAAACAAACACTTTGTTATAAATCACGAATTTATTGCATTTTTACGCCAATCAGTTTCGCTTAAATCAAGCTTCGTCAGGGCAAATATAATGATTAAATAAAAATACAGAGTTATCGTATTCTTTCGTATTATTCTTTAGTTATTATATTTGCCCTGACGAAGCTTGATCTAATCGAAACCGGTTGGCGTAAAAATACAATAAATTCGTGGTTTATAACAAAGTGTTTGTTTTTATTTATATGATGTCAAACCACAAAGTGATTGCTTCTTATGAAAAAAAAAATCTATATATATATATATAAAAATCAATGTAAGTTTGTAACTTTGTTTGTTTGTCCTCGATATTCTCGAAAATCACTGGACCGGTTTCGTTAAAAATAGCACAGTTTGTTTTTATTCGTGCCGGGAAGATTTAGAGAGTAGTTTGAATGAAATCCAATAGTACGCATTTCATATAGAATTTTTATAAGATGACAGTTTGAGGGTTTTTGACTTTTGAAGCATTATGCATTTTGCAAACTACCCGCGCAGAATTTAAAAATAAATCATTCATAGTATTTCTTGCGTTAGCAGACTACAAAGTGTGCATTTTTGGGTGCTGACCGTTGGGGGGGGGGTTAATCTAAAAAAACGCACAAGGGTCCCATATGCTCCCAACTGTCCGCAGCCAGTGGGACTATGGCATCCTTAATTGGGGTATAGGAGTGTACAACTGGGAAGTACCTGGCTATGTAGCAAACTTTTCGATACTGAACGTCGGTCTTTCGCTAGGTAGATACTTTGAAATAAAATCGATATTTAATACCGAAATATTCGATTGGTTTTTAATCCGATATTCGTTTGCGCAAAAATATAAAAAAAATCGAATTAATTCAGTGGTTAACAACACAATGTTAATGCATTTCGTTGCATCAAGCGTGCTCACGACTTTCTCGCGCTCATTAGACATGATTTGACGAAAATATTTCGTGTGCTCGATATCGTGTCATGTCGCCCATTACTCCAAATTGTCGGCCAGTTAAACGCTTAATTGTTATTCCACCAGCAGGGCTCCAGCCAAATGGTTCGTGTTTACATGATTTCGTTCAGATTTCTTTCGAATTAATTTAAAAGTCACCCTGCTATTTAAACGTATCGTAACCAGAATAGACCCGAACACGGTCACCCAGTTGCACTGCTTGCAAGCAATACGTTTCAAACATGAAAAATTCGCGTTATTTTTTTGGAAAAGGTGATGTT
This sequence comes from Halesus radiatus, assembly GCA_022606495.2. NCBI lineage: Eukaryota > Metazoa > Arthropoda > Insecta > Trichoptera > Limnephilidae > Halesus > Halesus radiatus. The sequence goes on from JAHDVE020006861.1 coordinate 95,158, forward strand.
ATTTTTGGGGTAAAATTCAATTTATTTTTGGCGAAATGCGCGTTATTTTTGGGAAAATCAAGTTATTTTTCAACAAAAACGGTGGTATTTTGCAATAAAAGCGATATTCCGCAACTAAGGTGATAAATGTTTTTTAAGGATGACAGTACGCGGCGTTTCCGACACGACACGTTAGCTGCGTTCCATTTTATGGATATTCAAACTTGTCAAAACCATAGATAAGAAATGTTTAGGACGTGAGTACAATATTACTTTCGTATTTTAAAATACCATAATGTCACACGAAAAATACGAAAATTCGCGATTATTTACCGGAAATGAATGTGGCGTTATTTCGCTTAAAAATACGCGTTAGGTCTCTAAAGATTAAGAGGAACGGCTGCGTTGCCTGTTTCATACATAACTTAATTTTGGATTTCAAAATGAATTATATATTTTTTCTAATTAAAGGTTTAGTAAATATCTAGTACGCATGAGAAGAATATTATTTATTTATGTTTTAAATATGATGTATAGGCTACGAAAAAAATATCACAATTTTAAAGGCAACTTAGAAAATTATTTGCAGGTTTATCCTATGCTTTTTTTTAAGTATCATATTTGCTATGTTAATATGATTAAATTTTATTTTATATTTCATTATATTTTCAAAGCAGACGGGGTAAAGCTTTTTTTACATCCGTACTAGATTTTTACTATGCTTTCTGATGAAAAAAAATCAGTATCAGAGTATTTTGGCGTCAAATCCAAAATTAAGGTAAACCAACTAAACTAGGTTAATATTAATATGTTTATTTTAATCTTCAGTGATTTTAAGATATTTAGCGAATATAAATTACAACTTTGTAGTCTGCTAACGCAAAAAATACTACGAATGTTTTATTTATGAATTCTATAATTCTACCTTTGACATTTTCCTAACTACCTGTATAGAATTAACAGATAAATTATTTGTTGTATTGCTAGAGTTAGCAACCTGCAGAGTGACGTTTAGCGCCTTTTTTGGGTTCTCGTCCTTAAAATATACAAAATTAATGTTTGTCTGCGTGTCCTCGATTTTTTCGAAAATTACTTGACCGGTTTCACTGAAAATAGCACAGTTTGTTCTTACTAGTGCCGGGAAGATTTAGAGAGTAGTTTGAATGAAATCCAATATGTAAAACTGTTACTATAACGTTTTAAAATTAGTATGAAAAACATTGAACCCGCCATGTTGTATTAAGGTTAGCCCATAGATATACCACTCTGGTTAGCCACAGATTACATTTTCAAAAGAAGACGGTTTGTTTGGGTAGGATATTTTCAAAATAGAAAACACAAGTACCTACTTAAGAACTTTATATTTAAGATACATTTTTAAAAAATAAATGTTTCGAATGTAATAAAATTTTCAAACGAATTTTTCTTTGTTTCTTTGTTCAGAAATAGTAATAGTCGTCACAAGGCATTACTTTTGATGTCTAATTAATTATGGCGCCCAAACGACAAGCAAAAGAATGCACAACTTTATTTTTTTTTAAATCCAGAGCAAGGCCGGGTAGTAATAATATATAATTTCGAAGTAAGTACATACATACGTATTATGTAGGTACGTGGGTGAACAGCGCTCACCATAATACGGATAGTCGGTACTACCATAATAATTTATGTGTTTGTCTATTGATGCAAATCGTGAATCCGCTGATAACATTCTTCCTCAGTAAGTGAATGCATCGGTAAAGGGGTATTCTACATGGCGACAAAAATAACATTAATTGATACCGAAAGAGTCCCAACTGTTCAGAGCACATATCAAATAATACATAGAGATGCCCTAACACGCTAGGGGAAGAAACCAAAAAAAGAGGGGCGGGGGCGAGCTAGGCGTGCCGTCAATTTAAGTAAAACAGCAACTAAGTAAAAAGGTTCGACTTGTTTACAACACCCGAACATTTTGTTAGAGTATTTAGTTTCACACTTTTTTATATTTTTTTTGTAATTTGCTTACCGCAGTTAAAATCACGCGAAGCACGGGTGGACGGTAACGAACTAAGCTGGTGCCAAAATGGGAATCACGTGACCTTTGCCTCCAGCCGTCGAAATCTTACTTAGGGCAAGTCTATTAATTCTGACGTTAGTGGGGCATTTTATGAGTCTGAAGGGAGTACCTGGGACGTACCTAGCTATTCAGATTCAGTCACCAAAGATGGTCAAAGCCGTTTAAAGCAAGGTTTCTACCACTTCGCGGTCTGGAACTGCGCTCGTACCAGCATTTAGGTTTCGTAGCCATCAAGTGCGGCGTCTTCTATTTATCAAATTATTATAGAATTTAAAATATGTTATACAGGGACATCACTTTAAAGAGCACATGTTTGAATGTATTTGTGACCACCTATAGTGATTCGAAATGGAACAGCCGCCCGCAATAATTCAGCGACATATTACACCATTACACAAGCAAGAATCTCTTGAAAATTATTGTACTGTACTTAGAAGCAGAATACCCCTCTCGGGGTTGCCAGCAACGTAGGCAGCGATAAAGTCGAGAAAGTAAAAGCCTCGATATGGGTAATGGCAACCTCGTCCAAGACAATCCGAGAGAAAGGCATCAGTGACTAACGAATGGCCGACCCGTTCCCCAAATATCATGACAATAGCATCATAATTATCATGATTAAGTAGTGTAAGGAGGAGCCATGCCACGCCAATCGATCAAAATCCAACATTCAAAGAAAACTCGGTAGATACCTGTTACCTACCGAGTTTTAATAAATTGATATTTCTTGTGTTTTGTAATGGCAACACTATTAATTATATGATGTTCCCGTCACGGTTCTCATTTCAAATTTATTGTTGTGCTTTCCAACGTTTTGCATAGACAATAGACGACATAGATGGGGAACTATTAAGTACTTAATTTAGTACGTGGATAGGTACTAAAAAAATACACATCACGATTTTGAAGAAAGGGAGTGAATATATATACCTGTATATTTGTTTCGAAATTATTTTGATGTTTTCATAGACTCAGCTGTCAACTATGTTCAAATGGGAGATTGGTAGATATTTTCCGTATGGTATCTAATTTTTTAATGGGAAATTTGAAGTTCAAATAGCCAATTGGATGAAATCGCAAATATTATTTTCATTATTGATGGCTATGTGTTATATATTTTTGCTGATTCCTCTTCGATGAATGGTAGTTCTTAACTATAAAGCTGCAAATCTGTGTTTACGCCTAGCGAATTGTGAGTCTGGCGTCAAGAAATTTGCGCAGCGTCTTATCTATGAAATTTCTAGGTCAACGCAATTATGTTCAGCTAGCTAAGTATTTTTCTATCATGAACTATAGAGATATTCGTTTGGGTGACCGGATAATTCAACACACTTTTTAAAAGTTATATAAAGTCAGTAAACGTACGAAAAAAAATCTAACGTAATTAATCTTTTTAATAAAATATATAAACAAACAAAAAATTATTAAAAAGGTTATGTTAGATTAGGTTTACGGGCAAACCTTTTTTCGAACCTTTAATGACTCTTCATCATCACTTTTAAAATGTGTGCCGATTCATACGTGTATTGAATTTTCATGAAACCATTCGTATGACAAGTTTAAAAAATAACAAGAAGTAAAAATGATTGGCTAACATTTTTCAATTTATTCAATAAGAAACATATAAAAGTCGGGTGAAACCGGTTAGTAATAAATAAGTATAGAAGCCTAAACCCTTACATATAGAAAGAATTGGTCTTAGTTTAAATTTACTTGAACAATTGGAAATTAATAAACGAACAAATGATCCTAATATAACATTAATTAATAAAGTAAGGAAAATTATTTATTCACCACTACTCAGTATGTTCACAAGACCTAAACAATATAACACAAGTCAATAGCTTTCACGTAATTATAAATCAATTAAGAAAACGATGCGTTTAATGCGAGGAAAACAGATTCCAAATGCAAGTACCTCACAGAATGGAGAATCTATTATCACAATTGGTTTCTCAGTAAATCGGTTTCACCGGTAATAAAACATACTAGACACTATAAAAATTGAAATTGGGTAGGGGTAAATAGAACCATATAAATAAATCGTCTCAACGTGGCCTAACCACAGTTTGAAAATGGCCTTGAACGCCGAAACAGTTGTCACAATAATAAAAAAAACTAAAATACTTGCAGAACTTAATAATAGAATTATTAAATTTAATAAAATCGTTATCCATAACAGATCCTGTTACTAAATTGCATAATGTGTCATCGCTAGAAAAATGTCAAGTGCATAAATAGTTCAATCATTCATTATAAAGAGCAGATTAACTAAAAGATAAAAACTAGCTACCATAGACTAATTCATGACTAGACTGATTGACCAATGTCTCTGTTAAAACCAATGATACACAAACCAGTTTGTTTTTGTAGTCGGATTGATTCATTATGGGTAACATACATTGTAATATAAAATACATATATTTTATACTGACAATTCGTGGTGAAATTCCGATATAATGATTTATTAAATCTTCTCAATTATATTTGATAATTCTTTTTTTCCACTTCTTCTTTATTTATAATGGAATTCCACCACGAATTGTCAGTAGTGCAGCGATGAAGCTGGCCGTGTTAGGCTGAAACCGGTTAAGTCGAAGATAAAATAAAAAAGTGGAAAAAAGTCTTTTTAATGAATCATCAACTGACATTGTGATTTTTTTTTTTAATTCTAAATCATTTAAAAAAACTTTATAAGTGTATTTAAAAAACGGTAACACATTTTTTAAAACCGATCATTTTTTGGCGTTTGAACATCATAGAAATTATCATGCATTCTACAAATGCACAATTGCATTCTAAAACGACATGTTCGTTTTTGTTCTTGAATATAACGTTGTCGGTGACAGTCGTCTTACCAGCAAGTAGCAGTTTTTTTTTACATAATAATGACGTTGTAGCCCGTGGTTACAAATAATTTATAAAATAAATAAATTAAAATATTAAAATTACACATTTCTAAGCGATGATCAGAATCAGAAATATCAAATTTAAATCTTACACATTTTTAATCCCCAGTTTGTGAAAATACCCTATTGTCAGTATATCGTTCCCCACGACCAAGATAATGGAGTTTTTTCCTTTTTACATCCAGCACAATTTCGCAGAATTAAAAATGTTTGCAAGTAGCTCATAACTTGAGCGGATACACCCGACCCTAATAGGTAACTCTGTACACAAGTTCACTACAGAATGTGTTATACATATTATATATAATTGAGGATATATATTATAATTTACCATGCATTATAATGCGCAATCCAAGGAAGTTGAGCGACCATTGGCTCGGCGGGAAATCAAGGCCTCAAGTTGAAGCAATGACCTAATATCTAGTCGCTGAGTCACAGACTGCTAAAACTGTGAAGGGGTCAAATATACCTATGGGCTTTTTGATGGCGTGTACAGATTTGAATGCAATGAGTTATTGTTAATAAGGGGAAATCAAAAATATAATTGTGGTTTTGGTGAAATAAATCTAATAAAATACGTTATTAATTGCGTTGGGTCTGTTGTGTGATGTCATTATTTATAGACAACAATAAAAATTGTCTTCCTCGAAAACAAGAATTACCACATTTTTGATGAGTTTCTAATGAGGTAATATAATCGCGTAAGTCATTTGTGCGACAGGTTTACAGTTTGCTAAGAAAGCGGTGCTATTAACTAGCGGCCGTGATGTGTCGTGATGCGGCGGGCGTAACAAGACGGCCGTCTTAACGGTGACCAGAAATGTCAAGTTAGACGGACACGGTGACGTACTGCGGTGGAGAATGAACAATCTAAACATGGTTATATATGCAGGGAATAGCTATGGAAATAGGTGATAGATATGATTTTCCGTTCTTATGATTAACATAATATGTACTACAATATTAAAACCTGATTTTACAAGTATAATCCCGATCCATGGTCTGTACTCATATTCATGAATAATTCATGATCTCTTGCACTGAATTATTTTTTAAATGCTCTCCGCTACACGAGAAAAATCGTTCCACAACTGTTTCTCACCGCTATGACGACCGTCATACAAATTGCGGCACCGCGATTTGACGTTCCGCTCATAATCAACGCTGTCTAGGATACCTACACCATCAATTTGTACAGACAACGTTTTAATGACGTCATCCACCGCTACATTAAAGACGCTAGATGACACTACCGCTTTCTTAGGAAACCCTAGCTTTAGGCATCTAGCGGCGGATAAACTAAGCTTTTTTAAGGTGTATTGTAGATGGCGGCCGATTACATTTCTGCTTTCAAAAGATTAAATCAAACTTAAAGTTAAACTTAAAATTATTATGAAAATTCGCGATCACAGATGGCGTTAATTTCAATTTTTTTTTTTGCACAATATTTTTATTTTTATATTGAGATGAATTGTTTGTTGGCGTTAGGTTTAAAGCTCAATTCTAACGCACGCAGTATGTATTAGATTCCCAACGTGGGCGATATCGCCCCCCAAGTGGCGCTGAAGAGTTTCAAGGGCGCGGTGGTAGACTGAAATGCAATTGGGGGGCAGTGAAAGGCTGAAATGGGGGGCGAAGGCAACAAAAAAATATTAATAAATGTTTCTTATGAAATCAAATTTGTCGTAGGTACATCGTTGAAAGAATCATGCCAGAAAATTAACTGTTCAATTATTCTATTGATTTTATAGATGGTTTTTTTGTCATTACGGTGTTATAACATCTAACCAGGTTTCTTGGAACCTATTGTCAGGTGAACAATAATCTACCACAAAATATAATATGTAAAATATAATATGTAAAATATAATATGTAAAATATAATATGTAAAATATAATATGTAAAATGTAATATGTAAAATATAATATGTAAAATATAATATGTAAAATATAATATGTAAAATATTATATGTAAAATATAATATGTAAAATATAATATGTAAAATATAATATGTAAAATATAATATTTAAAACATAATATGTAAAATATAATATGTAAAATATAATATGTAAAATATAATATGTAAAATATTATATGTAAAATATAATATGTAAAATATAATATGTAAAATATAATATGTAAAATATAATATGTAAAATATAATATGTAAAATATTATATGTAAAATATAATATGTAAAATATAATATGTAAAATATAATATGTAAAATATAATATTTAAAACATAATATGTAAAATATAATATGTAAAATATAATATGTAAAATATAATATGTAAAATGTAATATGTAAAAGATAATATGTAAAATAAGCACATAAATATTTATCAAGAGTACAAAGCTATCACAATGGAAAACAGGGGTGATGGAAAATATCGTGTCGGGGTATGGAGTTATAGAGTCTACCACGAAAATGGGGAATGTTAGGAGGGGATACTGATGAAAAATATAGTTCAAAAGTAGGCGTCGAGACAAATAAGATTGGGAACCTCTGTGTTAGTGTTACAATAAATTGTTTTCTAATGACCTTTCCATCATTTACGGTGGACAATCTATCTGGTGCAAGATATAAAATTATCAGCATCCCGCTTTAACGTAAACATTTAAAATCATCTTACCATCGGATGATCTCACTACTGGCGTATTATATGACCGATTACTTGGTATTAAAATCTAAGTATCACTTATACAAGAAGAAGAGTTAATTAACTCACTTCCTAGTAAGTCGCAAATAATTTCTTCGTGACTTACTAACTAACTTTTTGCGAGTAAGTTACTTTCTAATGCATGTGAGGAAAGAAAACGTTGTTAATTTTGTAGTTCGAACCATCGCCTACCTAAACTTCAACGGGACTTGTTAATTAAGTAGAAACCAACCTTCCCTTTCCCTTCTTCGCTTGAATACATTAATTTATTTATTTCCAGAGTGGTAGATACTCGCAATAGCGCCACTGTGTAGCAGTAGCGTACATTGCTCTATGGCCAAAAGTAACTGAATGTAGTATTTCAAGTTCAGCTAAGAATTATTACACATTGAATATTTTAGATCAAGAAAGGGGCGCTTAGATGATTTGGGCACGTAGAGCGAATGAACGAAGAGAGGAGTGTAAGGAGAATATATGACGCGAATGTGAATGGAAGAAGAAGCCGGGGACGTCCGAGGAAGACAAGGCACGATCAAGTGAATCAAATACTTGAGTCGGGCCATGTCAGAAGCCGGAATAACAAGAGAATGTATGAGATGTTGTATGAAAGTGAATGAAGCAAGAAGTGTATGCCAAGATCGAGATGTTTGGCGGTCCGTCCTTTCTGCCCACCCCGGCGGGGAAACGGCGTGATGGTTAGTTAGTTAGTTGAATATTTTAAAATTGTCATCAAACAATATATCGATGTAAAACGATTTAGTCGTAAAAAAAATTGTGGAAGGAACTGTTTTATCAAAAATTCTGTTTATTTTTATTAACGGTTTGCTATTCATCCTTTTATGAATAATATAAATTTTATAAACGTATGAATATCTCAGCAAATATTAACGTAAAATAGATACGCTTTTCTCTCGTGGATATAGATAGACTCCATCTTGAATTTTATCGGTATTTTCTTTACAATAGAAAAACACCGGTGCCCCAGATTTCTGAATTCTTCAGACTTCGTCGTACGTGTGTACCGAAAGACAATAAATCATACACAAATATGGTGTTTTTGGAGAAATTTGTAAAATAGAAATCTTATGTTTTACGTGGACAAATATTTAATCGTTTGGATCATTATTTCATCCCACAATATGAAATTTTCAAACCAGTTCATAAAGAATATTTAATGTCTCATATACAGGGTACTATTATACTTCAAGTTAAAGTCTGTCGGGTACGTGCTGATACACCATGTATGTTCAAGGGAGTAGGAGAATACGTATTTGCGATGTTCAACGATTTTGGAAGGAAAATTTTAAGGAAAAGAATCACCTAAAAGTCGCATTAAAATTAGTCAAATGACTCAAAACCAAGAACATTAAATCTAACTTGTACTATTTTACTTGCAGTAAGTGGTATATACTATAATAATAGTACAACATTGTATTGATGAAAGATTGCCATTCAGAATCGAAACGTTATTTGAATGACTTTAACCGTTTTTAGTGTCTGTACCTTTTGCGTTTGCTAACGCAAGTTAAATCGGCCATAAACAACACAATTTGACAGTATGTTAGTTCGCATCGCTCTAACAAGATAAGTTTGCGTTTACTTTAAGAGATAAATCCGTAATGCCAACGCAAAAGACGTGTAAAAGACTGCGTTTATGAAAACTGTCAAAATGTGTTATTTATGTTAGATGACGCAAAAGATACAGACATTCCTACACTCATCTCCTTCTCGTTATCGCTCCATTCAGCCTCACAACCGGACGGCTGAGAGAAGTTGAAACTCTTGTGCGAATATTCACATTTAAAAAAAAACTAACCTACGTCTAAGAACTTTTAACTAGTGTGTCACAGCTCAGGACTAATAACTATAACCTATTAAAATTAAATCAATATATCTAGATAACTAGAAATACCTAATAGGTAACTTTTAACACTTACTGTCCTTGAATACTTAATATTTATTATTATTATTTATTTATTTTTCGTGTTTGCATTATCCAAACGATCATCATCATCTGTTATGCTGGATGATGGCCTCCTCGAGCTTCTTCCATTCTTCTTGTCGTGGAAAGAGACAAGTTCGTGTGTGACATTAACAATATTATCATATTATAATCTGAATAATCGAGCTCTAAAGCTAAAACATAAAAAAATGCTAAAATACCGGATACATTGATTGGGTTTCTAAACTTACTACCACGCACACACTCACCGAGAATTTATGACAACCGATTGAGAAAACAAACCATAGAACTTCATTAACTGCTAAAATAAAACTAAACCCCAGTTAACCGTTATATTCGGTCGGCTAGTTAACTAATCTCCAGTTAAATATTCATGCATAAATGAAAGCCGATACTGGCCGTATCGAACGGTCTAAATACCTAAATGGAAAATAAACTAATTATTCCCAAAGTCATTATTTTCACTTTTTTGCGGTCATATTAACAATTTGCATACCGTATTCAACGTCGATTTATCAATATCAATAATGAAATCCATAGAAATATTCATAATTTAGACGGGGAAATCAATTGCAAAACCATAGACAATATACGATTTTATAATAGAAACAATTGCCGATAAGTTTTGGCACGATGTATCATTAATGAAATGCTTAGAAATATTCATAAATTAGATGCGGAATTCGATTGCAAAATCATAGATAAAGAAGATTTTAGAATGGGAACAATCGCCGATAAGTTTTGAAACAGACACCGATTTATTTTGTTGCATAAAAGTAATGTATTCGTAAGAAAGTAGATTAGATTAGACAAGAGATGGGGTAATGTAAGTAATATACGTTGCGCGATGTAATGCTGTGTAATGTAGCAGCAAGAAGATGGCGTACATAACGAAATACATGATTGAATCCTTAGAAGTATTGCGTTAAGTATTTCAATTTCATTTCCTTATGGTTGTCAGAAAAACGTTAGTTAGTTATGCATTGACGTTTAAGTCCACAATAATATCTGCATAATATGTCTCTCAAGTATTTAATTTTTATCAATGTGAAAACTATTTTGTTATTTAAATAAGTCACCAAATTTTAATAATGTGAAAGTTTTGACGGCAAAAATTCATTTAGATTAGATACGATCGTTAGAGTAGAAAAGAAATCTGACTTTTTTACGTGACATTACACAAAGTACCATTATTGGCCGAAGCCAGCAGGACTATAATAATAATAATAATGTCTTTATTTCAGCAGAACAAAGCGGTGACTGCAATACTTTGTCTGCCATATAAAAAGAATACATTTAAAAAATAATAAAAAATTACATAATGTAGAAATAGAATATAAGAAAAAAATAAAAATTAAAATTAAATTAAATTAAAATAACATATTTAGCACTTATGCTACATTGGCCTGAGGGAAATTCCGATTGTTTTCCGATCTCCGGTAGCGGTGACTCATCCCGGCTATTCTGTGGCGCATGAAAGCAGCGAACCCATGCACCCTTCCATCTGCGAACATCTGCGAGGCGCTGCATCGCCAAGGGAGGCCGAACAGCGCCCTGTAAGCGTGGTTATATTGTACTTGGAGTGTGTACATGACGCCTTTTGCATGTCTTGTCCATAGTTCGCTAGTGTAAAAGCTCATGTAGTATGTCTGGAATAGTTGTTTTTTTACGGGAGGACTGCATCTATTAAATCTCCTGGCGAGCATGTTGGCACGTACGCTCAGTGCTCTTCTTTGGCGTTCTATGTCATTTTTATCGTTTAGGTCATCAGTGAGGACATGGTAAAAGCAACTTAGTAATAAAATAAAATAACCCAGAGAGAAAAGGGGAAGAAAAAGGTTGGGATATAACTTGCTGTGCAGGTCTATTAGTTCCAATGCACAAGCTAAAGCTATAATTGCTAGAGCTACATTGAAAGTATCTTTTACTCTGGGACGAAGCTCAAATACCTGCACAATGTTTGATCATTTAAAGTTGTTTATCTGAAAACCACATGGGGATAATGAAAAATTATAATTTACAACTGGTTTGAACTAGAATATTTTAGGACCAAAGCCATAAATCTTACAGCTCTCCATTGATGTGCTCGGTGTAATCCTAGTGACCAGGTCAGGTACGGGGACTCCATCGAAGCCAGAATAAAGTTAGCCTCTCAGAAGCTGGGCGTACTGTACAGAGCCCGCAGATACTTTAATAGTACACAACTGCTGACCCTGTACAAATTGCAAGTACGCCCTACTGTATAATTACACAGCCACCTCTGGTCGGGAGCCCCAAAATATTTGAAAAAAACTTTGACTCTGTGCAGAAATGAGCGGTCCGTTTGATAGATTCGCCTATCTTAACAAACGGATTGCAATCTTTATAGAACAGATGTCAGGTGGGAATGCTGTCCTTGTTCTACCGGTATTTCAATGGAAGATGCTTTGAGGAACTAGCGTCATTGATCCCTTCGACACCGGTGCATAGTCGGGACACAGGTCAAATGCGCGCCCAACATTTGCACATTGTTGACATTTGTCACATGAGAATGTGTCGCTTCTACAACTCGTTCTTGTGTTCAACAGATCTTCTCTAGAATGATTTGCCAGCCTCTGCGTTTCCTCTCTCCTACAACATGGGTCTCTTCAAGATCCAGGATCACTCCTTCCTATGCTCTAAAAGACCCTGCACACAGCATCCCCAAATAGGCCTTGAGGGAAATTATGTCCCTCAGGGCCTCCTGTATCGAGAAACTGTAAAAAAAAATCTCTGCGACTAAAATTGTAAAGAATTCAATATTTTTTGTATCCTTGACAAAATCAAATACGACATTCCACTAAATTAAATTGTTCATTCATTGTTCAATAACGATGTTTTAATATTTGAACATTGTTTAACATCGATCTGGCTGAGTATATATCATTTAAAATTACATTTCCTGCACATCAGAAAAATCAGAATTACACCAATTCATTGCCAATGACAGATATATTCAAATGACCACGTTTAATTTTTAGTAAGTATTCAAATAACCCGTTTAATTTTTAGTAACCATCACGTGTAGTTTTGTTTTGTACATTTAATTCATCATTTATTTAAGTCTGTAAATCTTATTTCACGAGACAGAACAGGAAAGAATCTACCCGGGAGTAAATTGGTCTGATCATAAACAAATTCAGGAATCCCTCAAGGCACCAACTAAGGGCCGGGTGCAACTAAACTTCCCCGTTGGTTTGAAGATGATAAACGATTAAACCATTAAAATTTCACCTTGCCTCGGGCTATTTACCACTCAATTATTAATTATGCTTGTCTTAATAAAATACTGGATACATAATGAGAATCATTGATATATTTTTAAAGAGAAGAATAAATGAACTGACACTGAATTCAACTATCAATTATATCTAGCCAAATTATAATTACACGGAGGCCATAATAGCCCGAGGAGCTCTCAGTAGACTGATAGTGAAAATAGTTTTGTGTATATTTATTTGACTGTATAATATTGCGAAACGCCTACGGCCGTTGGACATTGCCCCAATAAAACTTTTTCTAGTGCAAGGAGTTTATCTAGTGAGTTTCTCCTGTCTTTGTCAGCTTTTGATACAGCTAGCTGAAGTACGCGGCGTTTCCCGGGGTTATGAATGGTTTGTATTAAAGTTTTGAGGTTGTGATGTGTTACCCCTACCAGGGACTAAGTCATTTTCCACTTATTTTGAACGCCAAGTGTGTGAAATTTCATCAATTCTGCTTAAAGGAGTAAGAAAGGGGGAAGGGGTGGTTTTTCGAAAGCTCGTGTAGACAGTGATCTTACTCTCGTTTCGAAAGTCAAGTGTGCAAGTTTCATCTGTCTCGCAATTTAACTGACAAACAAACGTCGCCCGCCCGGGACATTCTTCTTTATATAATAGAATATGCTACAACAACGGGATATCTACACTATGATGCAGAAAATTTATTTGGGAGTTTGTTTTGAAGCAGTAAAAAAACCTTTAAAATGTGAGATCTGGCGTCATAAAATTTGCACACCATTTTTTTGTCAGAAATTTTCAGATCACCCCAACTACTTTCACCACTCAACGTCATTTCCATTTGCTATGAAGATTTGAAATACAGATTTACCATAAATGTTAAAAAGATTACTATAAAGAAGCAAATCTGTTCTTTTATATCACCAAAAACTCACATAATACGAGTACCATAAAATTTTCACAGTTTTTTTTTAGATATTTCAAGACTATTATTAATTCCGCACAAGTCCCAACTGCTCCCAACCGTCTGGAGCCAGTCTATGCTTTTTTTTAATTTAAAAAAATGTTTAAAGAATGAATAATATTGCTGAAATTTCAGGCGAAACCGGATAGTAAAGCTACAATTTGTCGAACTGATAGCATCTTATGACTACTTTTTTTATAAAAAGTTGGGTACATTATGATAAAATTACACATGAGGCAAGGTGCGAAAAAGCAGAAGATATTGAGTTGAATAAAATATAGAGCAAACGCTAGAAGAAACACTTGGTCAACCGGCCATTATAAAGAAAAAATATATATTGCGAAATTCGGTCACTGAGTGCGCTTTTTCGTGCGATTAACCAACATTTGTTTTTACAGCCATCGAAAGGTCGATCGTGACATTTCCGACGGATCTCCGGAGTAATGACTTGACATTATTGTGAAGAGGAGAGGATTGCAATACATATTATTTATAACGATTGAGTAAGATATAACGAGGAGGAAATGTCAGAGCGATCTATTTATCGCGAATCAAATATTAGGATGCGATGGAAATGATTAAATTTGTGAACCAAACCAATGTTAGAAGACATGATTCTCACGATCAATAGTATTATGTTGCCTGATGATTGTACTCACATCTGCTCTGATAATGGATACTGCAAGAATAAACGTTGGAAGACAAAACATATAGTGCAATATAGCTCAATTCCCCAAATGTCAAACAACATTACGAAGATAGACAACGGTGAGGAAGGAGATAGTGAAAAGAGGAGAGGAATGCAATGGCATGAATTTATGGCATGAATTCAGCAAGATTTAACGAGGAAGAAATGCCAGAAAGGATGAGATAGAGATTGTAGTTTTGGACAAAAGTTAGAGAGTATCAGTTTCAGACTAAGATTCTCACAGTATTCTAGTATCATGACGCTTGATATTTATTTTCTTTACATCTGCCTTGATGGTGAATACTGCGAGGCTATCCTAGACGTTGGCTCAAGGAGGCGGAAGTGAAGGTTCAACGGTATCGATGCAACAGTTAAACAACATAAGAAAGGAAGAAGGTATGTTTTCAGATTCTTTCGACCAATAGTATTGTGTTGTTTAATTTTTGGAGGTATTGTTGACAGTATTATCACATCTGCTCTGATGATGGACATTGCAATGCTAACAGAAACGTTGGCTCAACGTGGTTAAACTCCGCAAAAGTCAAACAACACGATATGGTAGGTACGAGACAGAGGTAAAAGAGGGAATAGTAAGTCACAGGGTTACTTATTCACGACAAAGAAAACCTTGTGATTCACTCACCGTCCCGATAATAATGTGATTATTACACACCGTGAGTCATGCTCAGTCTGCAAAACTTTAGGGTGAGATTAGTCATGAAAATCTCAAGAAAAATATATTTTTGTAGAAAGAAATTACTTTGTGGTTTGACATATTATTAAATAAAACAAACACTATTTCATTATTACTACTTATGTTAGATTAGATAATTTAGAAAGAAACAAAGAATAGTAATATTCTTAATAATCAGCGTAACTTATTCAATATTAGATGCTTTTACCGTTAACTCAAAAATTCCCACTTCCTCTCAATCCCCTTATCCTTTGACGTTCTATCTCTTTCCTTTTTATATGCTGTCCCATTATATTGTAAGTAAACATATATCTGTCTCACTGTTCTATTGTTATACTTTATATTGTGTCTCCCTCTTACTCTGTTTTGTATTATGACTCACCTATCATATATGTTTGTTTTTCCTCGATGTTCTCGAAAATTACTCTATCGGTTTCGCTGAAAACAGCACAGTTTGTTTTTATTAGAGTCGGGAAGGTTTAGAGAGTAGTTTGAATGAAATCCAATAAGTAAAACGGTTGCTATAACGTTTTAAAATTAGTATGAAAAACATTGAACCCGCCGTATTGTATTGATGCTAGCCCATAGATATACCACTCTGGTTGGCCACAGATTACATATTCGAAAGAAGGTCTGTTTGAGTAGAATGTTTTCAAAATGGATAACACAAGTAGGTACCTACTTAAGAACTTTATTATTTAGATATATTTTGAATAAATAAATTTTTCAAATTAATGTTTCTTTGTTTCGAGGTAGTAATAATCATATATAATCAATAATAATGCTTTAGCTGTCAAATCAATTATGGCACCCAAACGACAAGCAAGAATTCACAATTTCATTACTTGCATACATACGTCTCAGTGATCACAATTCTGCAGCATTCAGTCTAATCCCATTCCTAACTGCCATCAGATTGGTATCAAAACTCCGTTGTGGACTTTATTTATACTGACTACTGCATAACAATAAGAATAAGAAAGCACTTATATAGCGCAGTTTTGTGTTATTTCACTTCAAGTGCGCTTTACTACAAAAAAAACTTTAAAAAAATAAAATGATTAAATAACTCCATTCAGTGGTATTCCTACAGTGCTCATTTTATATTCTATTTATACATTCGTAACATATTACATACATTCTTACTTATTCTTAATATTACTCCTACAGTACTCCTTAGGTGCATATTCATCTAATAAAATTACAAAATATTATACAGTATATTCACGGCTATACAAAAATAACACATTCACAATAATACTGCAAAAATAGTAACATTTTAAGACAGGAGTCGGGTTATGATCAGCAATAACTGACTTCACATAAAAAAAAAATAATAAAAAAACGAAGGAAACCGAAACCAAACAACTACCAGAGGCTTGAGGAAATGGCTTTTTACAATAAATTGAAGAAAACATAAAATTTACAGACATTCAATCCTCCATTAACGTTCTTTATTCCTATCAGCTTTTCCCATGTCTTGCATATGTTTATATCCCGCACAAACCCAGTCAGGGTTGTTTACTCAGCTATATTGCGGGATTTCCCCTCATTCAAACACCATGACTTTGGACGTGCTTGCAAACATCAATCAGTTTGCAATCCGCATACATACGACAGGAGATAATAATTACTTGTCGACCTTTGGAAAGCAGGAATTATTACAAAATTAGTTCGATGGCTTTAGACGGTTATTCTCAAAGTTCTGGGGGCGATAGTGGCGCCAGGGGCAATAGGGCGGTGTTTAAGGGCGATAAGATAGCGGCTTATTGCACTATGACGGTCTCCGTGATTGGGTGGTTACTATCATTGGCTACGAATCCGGGTTCAAATCCCGGCGAACGCAAGTAAATTTTATTTGAGTAAATTGTGTTATTTCGCAATTTATTCAGTAGTATATTTGCGGCATGTTCCGGAGCGGTAGATACTGTCAGTATTACCATGGTGAAAGACCACCATTCAAAATCGAAACGCTGCTTGAAATGGCATTAGCCGTGTGTGGTGACAAGATCTGAATAGCCAGGTACTTCCCCCACCTTTCACATCTTCTTCCCCTCCTCAATACCTTCAGCCTCACAACATACCCTAATTGGGGTTGTCATAGTCTCACTGGCTCCAGACGATTGGGAGCAGTTAGGAGTCTATATATCACATAATTTTTTTTTAAAAGAAGCTTTGAAAAATTGTGTGCTAAAGTTGTTTCTATCAATTTAAGATTATTTTTTTTCAATTGAAAATACATAATATTATGCAGACTATATCCTACATAGGCCTGCATGCAACGTAGCAAGAAGAATCATTATGGTTCTCCCACTGTGAGCTTCGTTGTATTATATCTTATCACATGTTGTGATGGGGGATGGAAGTGGGGAAGAGCAAGGTTGAGAAGTACCTGGCTATTCAAATCTGGTCACTAAACACGGTTTAAGCAAATTGATGACCAAGATTCTGAATTAGGGGTGTTTGTCTTCAAGGTGCTACTGAGAAAACTATACCAGTGACGATTAAAATCTTTGAAAAGGGAGCCGTGAGCCAAAAAGGTTGAGAAACTCTGTTTTAAGGTGACCGTCAGTGTGATGATGACAGAGAGGAGCGAACATGAGATGTAATATGTCATATTATTGAAGAAGACAAATGTATGATGCTGCATGAATCGTGTTCTGAAAAGGTGTCAAGAGCACACACGAATTCACGAGATACGACAAGAAAAGTGACAAATGTATTTAGTATTATAATTTAACTAATTAATAAGATATTATTATATTTTCATAGGAAGCAATCACATTGTGATTTGACATTATATTAAATACAACAATCACAATCATAAAAACGCCAAGAACTAGTATTTTGCAAAAAAAAAACGGTATACGAAATTAAACAATTTAGAAGCACTAGAAATTAATAAATATTTAAATTAAAAATTGTCAGATAACCAACTTAATAACTAAACAAATTTATCATATAGTCCTATTTCAAGCTCGTTTCCTGTGAATCCATGTCCACCCCATCAATTATTAACTCCCCCTCGTATCGCGTTATGGATACCTCTGTTATTGGCTCACTCACCCATTAAATTATTAATATGTCCTCGAGTAACGTGTTTTCCACTAAAAGAAAATAATTTAAATGTATAATATTAAAAAAATTGTCTCTCTCTAATATGACTTCGTCTCCAGTGTTCATAGCACTGTTTTATTTTCCATTTCTTTGTAATATGTAATGTTGTCTCCTTCTAACACATAATACCTTTCAATTGTTGCCTACCTCTAATATTTTGTCCTTTCTCTCATTTTCTGTAGTATACACTATCTCACTCTATTGTTTTCTGTACTAATACAAAACCGATAACCCTGAATTAATCTCTATTTATTATAATTGCCCTGATGAAGCTTGATCTAAGCGAAATCGGTCGGCTTAAAAATATAATAAATTCGTAATTTTTTTATTTAACATATTTAGTTTAAAAAAATGGGTATTTCTGTTTACTGAAGTAGCGTAAACTGTCAAACGGTGAGCACTTGCTTCACGAAATTTATACATTTTTTGTGTATGGAAATTCTAGGTCAACGGAACTATTTTCAGCTTGCAAAGTCATTTCGATAAAAATTTAAAAATTATAGAAAAATTTCAATGAAAATTATCAGATAATAAGAAAAGAAAGGTATTACCTATTTAGAATTTTAATAATAAAAACCGAATAAAAGGTTTAGAAAAGGAAAAATACATAACAAATCACATCTATGGAACGGTACATCCGTGTACAATGTTGATTTACTTCATAAATTCTTTTCCATATCCATAATTCACACATTTCTCTTCAACGAACGTGTCAAAATATGTCGTAAAGAATAATAGATTTCATATTGAAAGTTCACTACTGCTATTTCGACACAGTTTTCTAAACAAATGAACGATACCTTCAACGGCCCTCCTTGCCATCAGACAAAGTATTGCGCAATATATAATTCAGTCGACGATTTAGGCTACAAAAAGCAACAAAACTTTAGAATGTAGCTCTATGCAGCTATATCTCCTTATTTTTCTATTATATAAAGAAGAGTGTCCCGGGCGGGCGGTGTTTGTTTGTTTTGTATACAAGTCTACTGTTTAATTCCGAGCTTAATGAAATATTGCACTCTTGGCCTTCAAACCAAGAGGAATGTGACTGTCTGCATGAGATCTCGAAAAACCACCCCTTAAAAAGGGATTTTGCTACTTCTTGATGAAATTTTGCACACTTGACGTTCAAAATAGAGAAAATTACTAGGTAGGGGTAGAGTATATTGGAAGAGGTAGAGGTAGGTCACACAAACAACACATCACCACCTCAAAACTTTACTCCAAACCATTGATAACCACGTGCAACGCCGGGTACTTCAGCTAGACATAAAAATAATATTTATAATTTGTATTCACTAAAACCTTAATAATGAAAAAATCGCCGACTTATTTGACCAGTGTATATTATTATATTATCTGAATTGATATATGCATCAGGTTCTCACCCAGGCGTCATAGGATCAATTCTTCTGCTTGCTAAATCATCCCATCATTGCACAATGCACAAGCTATATGTCCCGCTTATAATGATGTTAGTAGGAGTTTTTCAAATATCGTCAGGTTATACCACAGAGCAAATAATACATAGAGTTGCCTTAACACGCAAGGGGAAGAAATCAAAATTAGGGGGGCGGAGGGCGAGCTAATCCAATTTAAGTAAAATACGGAGTAAGTAAAAAGGTTTGGCTTGTTTACAAAACCAGAATATTTTGTTTGACCCTCTTTATGAATGTTTTGTAATTTGCTTACCGCGGTCAAAATCACGCGAAACAAACGTGAACGGCAGTGAACCAATCTGGTGCCAAAATGGGTGTCACGTGATCTTTGACTCCAGCCGTCGATATACTCGTAATGCTTAGAGCAACTCTATTAATTCTCACGTCAGTGGGTTATTATTCGGGGGATGTTTTTCTTTTTAAGCTTAATATTAAAATAGACAGAGTTTTGTGGCAGTCGGTCCTCTCTGCCTACCATGCCGCGAAATTGCGATATGGTTGGTTAGTTAGTTAACATAAAGAAATTAAAATTCAAACGATGATACAAATATTCCGTAATCTTTACAAAATCTTCTCGCATACTACATCCTCGCAATATTTGTACCACATTATCGAGAGAAGGCATGTGTTGCGAAACAGCGTTTCTCAAAAAAAAAAAAACAATTCGTTCACGTTTGAGAATCCTTGATTTAAATATTATGAATCGAATTAATTACACGCTCATTTTCATTCATCCCAAGCAGGTTTTTTTCCTCTTTCTCGAGCATGTCAAATCGAAACGAGATTTTCGAAACGTTGTTGTTTTACATCTCTATGGGTTTGTATTGCTGTAACTATTTGCCTAATTGTTAACTAATGAGCGTTTTACACGTACGTACATTTTTTCGTAAAGGTCGTCTTTGCATTATGGATTCGGTGTGTTAAATACGACTTGTTCTATTTTTGATAGCGATTTTTGTCAAATTTGCGCGCAATAGTTAACAGCTTTCATTTTTATTTTATTTTATTTTTTATTTACATTTTACAAAAGAAAAAATTCAAAGCAGAAAGTCCCGATAAACTACTGTTTTGTACTTTGTCTAACGGGAGCTTGTTATTCAAAACTCAAAATTTACAGATAAGATTACAAAATATATATATATACATATATAAAATAAAACACAAAAAAACATATGTTAGAAATTTAAAACATAAATATTTCTCAAAATCCTACTCAAAAAAATTTCTACAAAAATATATAAAAAAATAAATAAAATGAAAATATAAACGACAGCAATAAATCATACATAAAATAATATTTCCTTATTAGCTTATTTCAGCTAGCCAAGTTTTCCATATATTTATAATTGTTTAGTTTTACTACAGTTTTTTATTATTATTATTATTTTTATTTCAGCGGGTAACATATTTATACAGCTAGGAATCATGTGATCTAAAGTTCTTTGTCCATGTTTGTTTGTATGCTTAGGAATCATTAACCCCATTAAACCCCATTAAAATTCCCAACCTTCCTCTTACCCTTCTCCTTCCCCTCCCCAATACCTTCAGCCTCACAACATTCCCCAATTGGTAATGTCATAGTCTCACTGGCTCCAGACGGTTGGGAGCAGTTGGGACTCTTGTGAGGTATTCATATAAAAAATAAAAAAAACCATTGTTTTACGTAGGTAACTATTATTGACGAATTATTTGGAATTATTGCTTATTTATTTATAAATATATTTAAAACACTAGAGCAGACATGTAAAAAATCACGGAATAAAAATTAAATAAATACAAGATTTATTTCTCAATTTGTCAATACTTGCTAATATTTTGATGTTTTTATAACATTATCTAAATCCATATTATGTAATTGGAGTCTAGTACCTCTATAACAAAACTGTTCTGCTGTTTTCATATTTTTCCAACTTGTGTACATTGATCACAACATGCATGCACCTATATTGTTCTATTATTGCGCTACATTTGTGTGATGATTGTTATTTATTGTTGTATTATATAATATTGTTGAACTAAACTCCTACTAATAACTTAGCGGGTACAAGTTCCATTGTATACAATTAAAATGATACAATAATAAAATAAACAAACAATAAACGGCCGAGAATCGAACACCGATCAACTGCTTGGAAGACAATTACGCTGACCCACCACCAACTATTGTAAGAAAGGTGGAATAAATTCATTATATGTACCTACTGAAAATAAGAATTAAATATTTTTGATCTACGGTATGTTACTAATACCCTCCACACAGCATCCCAAAAGATGATATAGGACTTGAGGGAAATTATTTCTCTAGGGGCCTCCTGTGTATATTCAGAAAAATATATATTCAGGGTTTAAATTTTAAAAATATATAATTAACATTTTTCTCTTAAAAACATTATGTTTATCGTATTGCGTAATAATATTATTATTATTTCGAATTAATTGATAAATAATTCCTCTCCGACGTTCCTCTCCCCCTTAAATGTCTCAAAATACGACAAAATACTGTAAAAAATATATACTCAGGGTTTAAATTTTAAAAATATATAATTAACATTTTTCTCTTAAAAACATCATGTTTATCGTATTGCGTAATAATATTATTATTATTTCGAATTAATTGATAAATAATTCCTTTCCGACGTTCCTCTCCCCCTTAAATGTCTCAAAATACGACAAAACAATATTTTCGATTATTCAATAAGATAAAAAACGAGATTCAGGAAAAAGCAGGACACAATTCAAATAACCTAGTAAATACACAGTTCCTTAATTCAAAATTTTCTACGATATCAATCATAAACGACTCATCACAAACTATACAACTCTTCCCGTCCCGCCTTTTCTGTTCTATC
Source organism: Halesus radiatus (assembly GCA_022606495.2). Classification (NCBI taxonomy): domain Eukaryota; kingdom Metazoa; phylum Arthropoda; class Insecta; order Trichoptera; family Limnephilidae; genus Halesus; species Halesus radiatus. The sequence continues at coordinate 117,714 of JAHDVE020006861.1, forward strand.
GTCTAACCTAAACGAGGTAAAAGTTTATAAAAAAAAATCGTGAATTTAATTGTCCCGCACGGGACAATCTCTTCCAGGATCTCGCAAAAATCGGTACGTCTGGCAACACACTGATAAGAATTTAAAACTCAAGTTAAGCCGGGTAGTAACTACCAGTTATCTTAAAATACATCGTGATTCATGATTAATCAATTAAGTAGAGTACATGACAAAACAAAACATTAAAATAGTAGGTAGCTAGAATTTAAAAGCCTGGAATATCAATGGAACTAGACAATATTGAGACTAAGATCACCTACTTGTACCAGATCCATAGACCAAGATAATGTCGTGATCGTTTCACAGATCGTTTTAAAGATCGGATTAAACGATAAATGTCAAAAACATTGAACAATGTTCTGTCCAGAAATACAAAATCACCTTTGCTAATGCACTAAGCTCGACTTGCAAAAGTTGCAAGGAGTTTGGTATAGTATGAACAAGGATTTTTGATAAAGGTTTCGTGGTGGAATTTGACCCTTTCGTATCCGTAGATATTTACAGCAAGCGCTCTTGCAAAATATGTCATAGATAAATTTAAAGACAGTATTGTCATGGGAGATTGCTGACGGAACTAAGATTGAATTTAAATTTGAATTTAAATTTGAATTTAGAACTGTTGAAAAAGCTTATTCGAATTATTGGTCAAAAGTTTAGGAAGTCGGGATAACACGAAAACCTTGACATAACACATTGACGGCCTCCATAGTCGAGGGGTAAGGCTCTCGCCTACGAATCCAAAGATCACGGGTTCGAATCCCGGCGTGCGCAAGTAAATTTTATTTAATTAATTTGTTCTATTTCACAAATAATTGATTTAAAAATAATATATTGTATATTTGCGCACGTTTCAGAGTGGAAGATACTATCAGTATCGCTGAAAGACCACCATTCAGAATTGAAACGTTGTTTGAAATGGCTTTTTGCCGTGTTTGGTGACCAGATCTGAATAGCCAGGTATTTCGCCACCATCCTCTTTCCGTTCTCCTTACCCTCCCCAATACCTTCAGTCTCACATCATTCCCCAATTGGGGATGCCATAGTCTCACTGGCTCCAGACGGTTGGGAGCAGTTGGGACTCTTGTGCGGTATTCATATAAAAAAAAAATTATAAAAAAATAACAAGATTTCTCTTGTAAAAGGGGGTCAATATGTTTAGAAGCAGATAAATCTGACGAAGTTACAAGAATGTTCATGTACCTAACTGAGAATAATTTGGCAGAAATACGAAATGAATATGTTTATACTAGTAGTTACTACCCGGTTTCGCACCATATGTCTAATGTATTATTTTATTGATCAATTGAATAATATATATAACAAAATAGTCGAAGAATTGTCTTACTTTGTATAGTTAAATGGATATTTTAAGGCTTCATGGCTCATGATGTAAATTACGTTGGGTTGGCTGAAAATAGCCACATTGAAACTCCAGAGAGAAAAGACTGCGCAAAATATAATGACGCCAGAGCTCATCGGTTGAGTGTTTTTACGGCATCGTCTGATGTCAACCAGAATGTCAGCTTTATACTCTTAGCGATACGAGAGACGCAACATTTGTTCACTTTTTTATTAACCTTATTTGATCATTATGGTCTACTTTATGTAGGTACTTTATATAGCGCCGTTTGGTGATAAAATCACCTCAAGGGTAATAAAATTATATCACGAAAGTATGATTTTCTTAAAAATAGTAGAAAGGATTTTTTCAATTGGTGTTTTGTAAACATTGGCTTTTAATTTGATTTGATTCTCGAAACCACAATTGACAAATACTTTCCTTGGGCCCATTAAACCTGCTAATTATAAATTAAATACCTTGAGAAATCATATTAATCTATCGATCTATATAATATATAAATAAGAGTGTCTGTGCGTTTGTTTTTCATACAAATTAAAATTTCTATTCCAGGCTTGATAAAATTTTGCAAACTGCCCTTCAAAACAAGAGGAAGGTCACTGTCCACATGAGATTTATAAAAACCACCCCCATCCCCTTTCCCACCCCTTAAATAAGAATGTTGTTCCTTCTTGATGAAATTTTGCTTACTTGACGTTCAAAATAAGAGAAAAATACTGGGTAGGAGTAGGGAGAGGCGTAGGGGCAGAGGTAGAGATGAGGGTAGGGGTAGTGGTAGGGAGTGCAGGTAGGGGGTAGGAGAGGGGTGGGGGTGGGGGTAGGGTAGGGGTGGGGGGTAGGAGTAGGGGTAGGGGGGTAGGGGTGGGGGTGGGGTAGGGTGTAGGGGGGGGTGGGGAGGGGGGTAGTGGGAGGGGTAGGGATAGGGGTAGGGGTAGTGGTAAGGGTGGGGGTAGGGGTAGGAGTAGGGGTAGGAATAGGGGTAGGGGTAGGGTTAAAACGTTACAACCTCAAAACTTTACTCCAAACCGTTCATAACCCCGAACAACGCCGGATTCTTCAGCTAGTCAATCTATAAAAAATATCAAATTTCGTTTCTTCGTAAGCCTGCAAACGATTTTTATAACGACAGAGGGTATACATTGGGAAAACAAAATGATACAACTTTGTTGACCCTCTCAATGAAGTACAATAATGACTCACCGGCTACGGTATATCCTGTACAATTTGTAATATTAGTAAAAAGGTTGCAGAAAAGACAACCTGATAATTAAAAGCAACATAACATGAGCGTATAGCAAAGCACCATTGTTTCACCTTCTGTAGGCAATCTGCCATCTTCCATCAGAAAGCTGTTTACGTCAATTTGCATATCCCGTCCTCGCAACGTTACTTGCCCATCTTTATACCATTCTTCCGCGGAAGCAGTGTTAATTAAATGGTAAAAAGGCAAATTGCTAACAGCCAGAGTAACCAGGTAACTTACAGTCGGTTTTATAACCGGCCGCCACGCCTGAGTGGACAGAGACAATGGGATGACACCATAGACAATTCAAACTTCAACGGAGAATTAATTGCATAGACAAAGCGCGATTTATTATCATTTCCGCAGATTTTTTGGTCTGCAAATAGGCCTATGTGGTAGTAATTAGTGAAAGAGATTATGTTAGAAGTGGGAATATAAAACGAATGTACAACGACGATCCAGGATCCAGGGACTAACTAACTAAACAACACGGCATTTCTCAGCAGAGTAGGAAAAGGGGATGGTACGCCGAACATTTCTGTATCGGCAGTTGTTAGGTTGGTTCCGGCCTTATGCTATTTATCCAGTTCCTACTTTCCCTAACCAACACTACTCTATTGTATAGCAACACTTTAATGTGACAGTTAAGTTTTAGTGCTCTCGCTTGACCAGAAACAAAACTACTATCAGGCAGCATGTTGCTCATCCTTTTTGAAATTATTCGGTAAGTGCTTGGGTAATTTTTTAACCTACAACTAGCCTATCAAATCTATCAATTAATTTGGTCGTTAGTCATTATAGTCTATTTCAAGGTATATTCGAAGCTGCTCAATTTCGTGTGGGTAACTAACTACCCTTCAGTTATAACAACAGTATTGGTACACTCCTTTGCTTCAGTTATCGTCTAATGCAATCTATTTTATTATACCGACTCTTGCCATGAGACGACTCAATGTTTTATTCACTTGATATAGCATCGTCCCCGACTATAAATAACGTACAGATAACCCTTTTCATTTCTATTTCCCCTGGTTAATTTCGCCTCACAACATTCTTCGATCTGAAGTTTCCTTCGGGGCCTAATTCATATTTGACTAGAGACGCCAGCGTAACAATTGAAGAGACCCGTGAGACTCCTATAGGAGGGGGAAAACACAAAAGCCAACAATCTGAGCACGCAGAAATACAGTCCGTTTTCTCAAAAATATTTCTGGAGGCTCCAGACTGGAGAAACTCAACAGTAGTGTCCACTTTCGATTTGAACCGTATAAGAAGTAAGAGTAATGCATTAGATACATTATATCGATACCTTAGTTCAGTAGGGAAATAACTCAAAATTTCTGGGTTTTGAGTTGCTAATGATGCTAAACGGTAAAAAAACTCTCCCTTCTGATATTTCAATAAAAAATAAGTCTAATTCTTCCTAATTATGTAGCACAATCAGATAATTCTATATGGAATTATAATGAAATCAGCACATTCTTAGTTCAATAGATTTCACATCCAGTTTTCTCAAAGTGACGTATTTTGAGTTGAACTAAAGTATCGATATTATGCTTCCGAGAGCCAAATGGGGATGCCATAATTTTTCAGGCTCAAGACAGTGGTACTCTAATGTAGTATACAAGTTTAAAAAACCTCTTTTCAATACGGTTAATCTTAATATTCTAACCGATTTTTTTTTGTTGCTTTTATCCATTATCCTGTAATTGAGTGATTGAATGACGCTGGTTTCAACACTGCGTTGAATCCCACAGTGCTATAACCCATGATTTCGGATAGGAAGATAGAAAGGCTCAGATAAGAATATAATTGATGGATGCTAAATGAAAGTGGCCGTTTTATTTTGAGTGTAGCTATTGTCTATCGCCAGGAAAATGTGCAATTTGATTGGCAACACCACTCAATGTAGAATGTACAAAATTGTTTAGTTTCTCGTGCAGTGCTGCATATATCGACCATCGTTGCTGATATATATCGTATTATATTGTTTATTATTGCCGTAAAACAACACGAAGCAAATAATATTAACAAATCTCTAATGAAACATGAAACAGAAAAACACACAGAAAGTAAAAAGGTAAAAGGCACCGGGAAATCGAACCCAGGACCTCTGTCATACCGGGACAACACTCTAACCACTGAGCAAGGTTAACTTGAAGTGAAAAGTTAATAAATTTTATTGGAATAACTAAATGAAGTTACAAACCTCATTGTAATATTTAATCATTGAAGTTTATAAAATTCAATGTAATTTATAAGCTTCAATAAGTTTTTCTTATAAAATTAAATACTAACCTTAGGTTTGTAGAAAAGGTCAATAGATATCCCATATAAATAAAAATCGTATAGATTGCAAATATATTCGAGTAAAACTTTGCAATCATCATAAAGATAGCTAATGATTAAATATTTATTAAAGATTTTTTACAATATGGTTTTTAAACTTCAATAAAATAATTACAAATTAAAAATTGAATATTCTTTAGACTTTTAGTAAAAAGTCAATAGATGTCTCATATAAATAAAAAATCAAATATTTATCCGAGACACTATCTAGTTTGCAATTGTGTTCGTAAAGAACTTTGTAATCATCATAAAGATAGCTGCCAATAATATGGGATTAAAAATGGAGGATAATATTGAAAAAGTCTTGAATTTGAGATATAATATCGATGCAGATGACAAAAATTAAACTGGTCTCATTAGCTAAGTCGGTAAAGCGGTTGCCCCGGAAAGACAGAGGTCCTCGGTTCGAGTCCCAGATGCGACTAATATCTTTTGATTTTCTGTTGTTTTTTTGATTTCATGTTTCATTTAGGTTATGTTAATATTATCTTCTTCAATGATTAAATAATACAATAGGGTATAAAAGCTTTAATAAGTTATTCCAATAAATTGAACATGCGTTCGTTATGATGTATCGCACTAATTAATGACATCTAACTACTACTGCAACAAACAGGCGCAGCCCGAAAACACAAAAACATATTGCACGAAATCTCTTTGAACACGCATGTTCATAAGGACTATGTCGGCAAATCACATTTTTAAAATGTCAAAATGTGAATCAGTTGGCTCCTTTTTTATTACATATTTAAAGAGGAGGCGTGATTGCCAATGCAAAAAAGATGTTAACTCAAGAGTAAATTTTAATTTTTTTTATGTTACACCCCACAAGCGCGCCCCTGTATGTACAGAGCACGTACAGGGGAACTATAACGCTACTCGATTGCACAGCTTTGTGAGGCGGTTTAAGGAGGGGGTTGTAGGAAGGCCTTGAAGAGGTCCAGATTAAATACGGGTGGAAAGACAGACGCCGGTAGCTCATTCCACACACGGGCCGATTTACACTAAAACGAGTCGGCGAAACGACCCGTTCTCATGAAGCCAACATCAACTGTGAACGGATGTTCCGCTCGTGTCCGTCGAGTTTCACGCACGTGCACCGGCGCGGAGGGGATCAACGCTGCTAGCTCTTTCGAGCAGTGTACATTGAAATATCTGTTGAACAGAATCAGCATACCTAAATTGCGTCTGTGCATTAGAGATGGCAGTCGGTCTGTTAACAACGGATTGTCAATCAGATGAACAGCCTTCTTTTGAGTTTTATTTTATTTGTGAATTTCTATAGTTTGATAAATGTTTTTTTTTAAATAATTAACGATGAAGAGAGGATAATCCTCGAATTATAAACAAACTTACCCACTGGACAGTCATACCAACGAATGTATCAAGTATTCGGGAACTTACCTGTAAACAAAGAAAAACACATTCATTAATTTATTAAACACAAAATGTGAAACGTAGTCTAGATCAATTTTTAATTATCAATTAGTTTTATTGAGATTTAAAAACCTCATTTTAATATTTAATCATTGTAGAAAATAATATTAACATAACCTAAATGAAACATGAAAACGGAAAAAACGACAGAAAATAAAAATAATGGATAAAATAATATTGAAAAATCTTGAATTTGAGATATGATATCGATGAAGATGACATAAACTGAACTGGTCTCATTAGCTAAGTTGGTTTAGAGGGTTGCTCGGGATAGGCAGAGGTCCTGGGTTCGAGTTGCAGATAAAACTGAAAACTTTTTATTTTCTGTCTTTTTTTTCCGTTTTCATGTTTCATTTAGGTTATGTTAATATTATTTTCTACGATGAGTAGTCTAAATCGTTTCGCCATTGAACAAAGTACCGTTTAAATCAAATATGTATGAACGGGCCACAATAACACTTTGCAGGTTGCTGACTCAATCAATATCACTAATCTGTAAATTCTGTAGGTGTTCTTAGGAAAGTGCATAAGGTTTCAAAAACAATAATCCTCAAACTTTAAATATTATGAAATACATCCAAAAATGTCTGAAAATGGGTGCAGTTTGAATACCAGTGAGAGAAAGTTTTAGCTTAAATTCCAGTACGTACTTTATATAGAATTTAAAAGATTACAGTTTGAGGAATATCCTATTTTGAAACCTCATACATTTTCCTAATTACCTATACAGAATTTATTGATAACTCGTTGGCAGTATTTCCTGAGTTGGAAACTTGAATTTTTTTGAAATTTTTGTAGCGTAATCTGCGACATTTTTTTGTCAAGGTAAATAAATCTAGCGTTTTTAACTTCGCCAATGGGTTGGAGATTATCCATTAAATATATTATATAAAGAAGAATATCCCGGCAGTGTTTGTTTGTTAGTTTGTTTTGTATACAAATCTAGTTTTATTCCTAACTTGATTAAATATTAAACACTTGATTTTGAATTAAAAGGTCACTGTCTATATGAAATTTCAAAAAACCACCCCTTCCCCCTTTCCTACCACTTATAGCAGAATTTTGAAACTTCTGATGAAATTTCGCACACTTGACGTCCAAGGTGTAGGGGGTAGGCAGTGGCGTGCATTGCTATTTGGCCAAAGGTAAGCTGTGTGTAGTTTTTTAAGTTCGGGGATGAATTGTGCACAGAATATTTGAAAACGCCCAAATAATCGTCCGCTGATTCTTGTGGCCAACTAATAATATTTTGCTCTAAAATTTGAGGTATTTTTCTATAAACCTTTGTATTATTTTGTGGTTCGTTATTCTTAGGGTAGGCACAGCTTTTCGGCCTTCATGAAGTGCACACCGTTGGGGGTAGGTAATAGGGGTAGAGGTAGGGGTAGGGGTAGAGGTAGGGGTAGGTGTAGGGGTATGGCTAGAGGTAGGAGTAGGGGTGGGGGTAGATGTAGGGGCCAGGGGTGGGGGTAGGGGTGGGGTTGGGGGTGGGGGTGGGGGTAGGGGTGGTAGTGTGGGTAGGAGTTGGGGTAGGGATGGGGTGGGGGTGGGGGTAGGGGTAGGTGTGGGGGTAGGGGTGAGGGTAGGGGTATGGGTAGGGGTAGGAGTAGGGTTTAAATTAGGGGTAGGGACAACACATCACAACCTCAAAAATTTCCTCCAAACCCTTCATAACCCCAGGCAAAGCCAGGTACTTCAACTAGTGACATAATTATTTTATGGTGTAAAAAAACTGCTTATTGTCAAGGAAAACCTATAAGAAATTGTCAATTTTGGAACATAAAACTGTCGAAAGTGGTTAGGCGAACGGCGAACTTCATACCTATTCACCGAGTAAAAAGAGTTTTAGGTGCAACCCTGTTGAAGTCAACGTTTCGAATAGCCTCGCAGCGTCTGTTATCGGCTCTTGCAGGAGGAGGGCAGCGCAACACGTCTCGACAATAAACTTTTTTTTAAACATATCAATGCACACAAAATGTTGCAAAACAATGTTGAAACGGGTGAAAAAGACACGGAGTTGGAATTAAAATCCGCAATATTAGATCACAAAAGCCACGATTTAACGATTACGACTATTGGCACAGATTTTTTTGGCGCATAGATGAATTTTTAGCATCACGAATTCCATGTTTTAAAATTAAAACATGCATAAAGATAAGAGATTGTGGGAAACTAATTGCATACTTCAACCAGTTAATAATATTGATAATTGTACAACGATTAGGATTCCGACGCATCGTAAACGTGGGGAGTTTGCAAGAATCTTCTTTGCCGAATATTTTTTAAAAAGATCTTTACTTTTCTAAAGCTCTGTATAATTTGTTGTCATTTTAACCTAAACGAATTGTGTGATATATTTTTGTTATTTTTTAATCAGAGTGCCGTGCGAGAGTGTCCACTGTTCGGAGCCAATATGACTATAGCATCCCAAAGTGGAATATGTTGTGAGGTTGAATTTAGTGAGGGAGAGACATACGAGGTGTGTTCAAAAGAAAAGGTGAATTTTGAATTTTCGCGGGCTGTGTACATTCGATTATCGATTTTTTTTTGTTATGTTGGTACACATATGTTTATCATATGTTAGCATTATCAGCCATTTTGGATCAGTGATTTGTTTTTGACAACTGGAAAGGTTAGTCACGTTTTTGTGTGTTCTTCGATTTTTTACTTTTGATTCGTTTTCTGAGGCATCATCAGTCCGATTGAAGTGAAATTTTAGATTTGCTTTATTTTCTATGGCCTCATCAGCTTTTCTTCAAAAAATCCAAAAAATTAATTCTTTTTAAAAAAAAAATTGTTAATAATTGTTAATCCTATGGTGGAATTTCCTAGTTTTGGTCGGAACTTGATAGCCGTTTTCTGGGACATCATAAGTCTGATTGAAGTGAAATTTTAGATTTGCTTTGTTTTCTATGTCCTTATCAGCATTTCTTCAAAAAATCCAATAAATCGATGTTTTCCGATTTTTTATAAAAATTTTTTTTTAGTAAAAAATCGAAGAAAAAACAAAACGTGACAAACCTTTCCAGTTGTCAAAAACAAACCACTGATCCAAAATGGCTGATAATGCTAACATATGATAAACATATGTGTACCAACATAACAAAAAAATAAGTTAGATTCTGAATGGTAGTCCTTCACCAGGGTGATACTGAAGGTACACTAAAAGAAGGTATAATATTGTTTCTAGTAATTTGTCACACGGGAATCTGAATAAGGAACTCCAGTGAAAAATATAATGTCTTTAAAATTATATATTCATACAGATCAGCAAACGCCAATGCTAAATATATACCTTTCATTTTAGAATTTATAAATAGTTATTCAAAAGTGAAGAAAAAATCATCTCATCAGAACACCTTGTTATGTTGGTACCATTGCATTTGGAACATCTGACGTCACGTGCGCATTCTGTTTTTGGATTAGTATGGACATTTTTATTTTTCGATTTTGTTGTATTATAAAGATGTATTTTTTTTAATTTTGCTAAATTTAAACTTAATTTGATTTGGGTGCTCTATAATTGTTGTTCAGTATAAACAACGATTATTAATGAAGGAAATTAGAGTAATAATAATAATAATAATTGGATTACTTCTATAGCGCCGCTTTCGTGGGAAAATCAACTCAAGGGCGCTTTACAATTAATTAAATAACATTTATTTATTTATTTATTTATTTTATTTTAAATGTACATTTACAGAAATATTCCAATGACAAAAGTACATTACATTATAGTTTGTTAACAATATGTGTTACACACTTATCAGAGTTTTGAATTTTAAATTAACATATCACTTGACGTACAACCAATACCTTACAGCAAACTTTATTACTAATGGCTTATAAGTAAGACTTATAACTATTGACCTACAACTAAGACTTATAGCTAGGGATTAACTACTGTGAATTATAATTAGTGACTTACATCTATGGCTTATTGGTAGTGACTTACCAACTAAAAATTATAGCTAGTGACTAACAATTTAGACTTAAGTAGATATAACTAGAATATAAACCTAACATATATATAAATCTACTACATATTTAAAACCAATACATATCTATGACCAAGTACATATTTTATACACAATACTGCAAAATGACTTACAACTATGGCTTAAAACTAGAGTCTTACAAGTAAAATACCTATTTATAATATTATAAATACCTGTTATGATTATTGCTCGTGCTGTCAGTGGTAAAGTGCACAAAAGTGTCATAATTTTTATTGAAATTAAACAAGGTAGTCTGGGCGGTAGAAGGTAAGAAGTAAAGAGTATTCATGAGCAAACCAATTATCAATACGGATATTATGATAATGTTAATAGTCAACACTATTCTTATTCTTTGAGTTAAAGTTTCTAAAAAGGTACATAATTATATTACTTATGTTTAGTTATAGTTTACCACGAATAAAATATAAAATTATGTACGGAAAAACTCATCCTTGTTTTGACATATTCCGACCTCAAAACTGATTATGCTATTCATTAAAAAAATGTACTGGAGTTTATTATCGCAATAATTAAAGTCAACATTATTTGAAGTTTGTTGATACCACGCAGTAATAAAAGATGGTAATAATTTGAAAAAACATTACTTAGAAACCTATGTTAACAGTTTTGATGAGTCTGTTGTTACAAGTATTACTGGACGACCAAAAAGGTAGGCTGCATGTAGTTTTTCAAGTTTGGGTTGGATTGCATTAAATATGTGCTTATTTAATTAATTGGCCAGCTGAATAAATTAGTGTAAATGATCTTTTATTGTGCAAATGCATTTTAATAAGAAATTTGTCGTGTTTTTTTAATAATATTGTCGTGTCATTTTATGGTTTGTTTTATTAGAAGTGGGGACATTTTTTTATTAATTGATAAACTAAAGTTTTTAAGACAAGATTTTTGTGCATAGCGCAAAGGGTAACAATTATTTTTATAAACAATAATTATTAGCCTGAAACACTCATCCAAATTGAAAAACCTTCCGAGCAAAGATAAATGTCGCCGGCAGGACTCGAACCCACACCCTTCTAATATCCGGTCAGATTCTCTACCATTGAGTTACGTCGGCTTATCGCAAACCAGAGCAGCACTGTCATTATATACTAAAGTGTTTCAACCACAATTATGGCTTTATTATATTTCACCTGTAAACAAATTCAACTTCTTATTGGTATGAAGGCTTGTAACGGCTAAATCCCTCACTAGGTGGCGTCGAGACAAATTATTTGATATATTGAGTCTTCATTTTATTGGTGAAAAATGTTTTGACTTGTCAAATATTTATTAATTGATAAACTAAAGTTTTTAAGACAAGATTTTTGTGCATAGCGCAAAGGGTAACAATTATTTTTACAGGTGAAATATAATAAAAACTGTAATTATTGAATCAAACACTAGTATATATTGATTAACTTGGCGGGATTGCGATAAGCTGACGTAGCTCAACGGTAGAGCATCTGACCGGCAATCAGAAGGGTGCAGGTTCGAGTCCTGTCGGCGAAATTTATCTTTTCTCGGAAGGTTTTTTCAATTTGGATGAGTGTTTCAGGCTAATAATTATTGTTTATAAAAATAATTGTTACAATTTTTTAGCCTGTGTGGACTGCACGCCACTGGTTAAGGGGGACCTTCTGCAGGTGTAAGATTTACCTGGTGTTACCTGAGCTCCGAAAAGAAGGAAAACACAAGAATAACAACAAAAAACAATGATTTGAAAAATTCAACTAGTTCTTTTCAAGTTGATCTTACAGTATCTATTGAATGACAGGGAGATCTTTCGACAATTAGTATTCATAATCAAAACAGTATTATACAGCATTGACATTCCGTGTCATTGGCACTTTATATTGGGAGGCTTCAGTTTCCAATGTGAGGTGGGTACTGTACCAGGTACACAGCATTCAATCGAAGGTGGCTCATCCACTCCTAACACTGCGTACATCCCGAGTGTTGTCAGTATTGCCAAGGCGTCTCATTTGCATACAATAGTAGAGATTAGTACGAGTATTGGCAGGGGGCGTCTTGTGTTTGGTTGCACAACTATCGTCAGGGGCGGAAGGGACACGAAAATAAAAACAGAATCTCTTTTTTTCACATGCTGCGTTTAATTTTCATACGTAGATACACATCTAAGTAATCAGTTATGGGTGGTATACAATATAGTTACCGTATGCCAACATCCTGAAAGACAAAATCTCGAAAAACAACATCTCGACAGTTTAAAATCCGGTTTTTGTTTAATGAATAACCATTGTTCGTCAACTAACCTTACCTGGGAACAATTTGTAACATCTCTAATCAATATTCGAATATTGATATGATGATATCGATCTATAATTAGCAACGGAAACAAAAACAAGAAACTTTTTTTTTAATCTACTTTTGGAATCTTAGTTTCGTGGATATGTGGTATTTAGGCTTTCGGGATTTCGGCATTTGGAAACAAAACTCAAACCCATCTCATCAACTTAAAATATTTTACACTGTCCACAGTTTTAAATAATTCCTGGCAGTGGCGGTTCCTAGTCTAGATCATTGGGAGTTCAACATTAGAGCGAATTAAAAAAGGAAAGAATAAGACCTTAATAGAGGTTAATCAAAAAAAAGTCTCATTAAAATGGAATTAAACTGTTTAAAAATTAGAAAAAACCAAAATTTTCAAATACTAAAATAATATTAATAGCTTTTAAAAAATAAAACAATAACTTTGTTTACATCACTTTTATTCGTTATATAGTTTTGGCGACCGGGTTTCGCTATTGCCGTAGCTTCTTCACGCCAGTATAATACTAAACTATGAACTAAGATCTTAGAGTAATAATATACTAAGATACACATGTGTTATAGATTGATAAAGACAGACGAGTGAAGGGCCAAGGGTGGGAGATCAGCAGGTACCTGACCGCGAAGGGCGTGTACTTTGTTTATATAGGAATAATTTAAGAATTGGACTTTTATTTAACCAGTGCCTGTATTTAAAAATTGCTTGGTCGCTGCGTACCGGAATAGCTAACTTAACTTTGACATTACCGTATTTATGTTGTACGAAATATCGCATATGTTTTTTAACTTCATATGTGCGTTCCGGGATTCGCACATAAGGACCCGCGCGCTGTGGAGTAGTGGCGCACTGTTCAAACTGTAGTAACATTATAATCCAAGTGAGTCTTGTTCGCCGTAGTTTTTCTTTGGAGATTCACTGCACAACCGCTCATTAAAGAATATATTGACAGTCCGCCCCTGAATATCGGTATGTAGGAAGATTTTATGCTATTTATCACCTAATTAGTATTTTCAAACACGGTACTGTTTTTTTTTTCTCCTTGAATGCATCAGATTAGTTTATAGTCCACTTCCTACAATGATGCCATTGGAATTTCTAATTTATATAACAGTAGAATGTTTTAATTCTCGATGAACGGTGTTCGAATGCCAGATGGTCGTAAAATAATCAAAGCAGAATATTGAACTACCATAAATATTCATTAACAACGTAAATAGACGTAGTAAAGGAAGATGTAGCATGTCATGGCTTCAAAAAATACATGAACAATAATAATTGGATGATTTTTATAGCGCTGTTTTTGTGAAAAATCGCCTCAAGTGCGCTGTACAAATATTACTTGCTAGGATTTATCTTATTATATACAAACAGATACAGAAACATATTTATTTACCTGGCAGGTTACTACAGTAACCGATAGTCAAGGTACGTTGTAAGATCCTCACCAACAGCGCCCCAGAGGTGACCGGATTCGTAGCCAAGGATCGTTCACTCAACCACGGAGACCGTCTAATATGTTAGTGTTGTAATCAAGGAAAGCTTTTTAAGTGGCAACTGTTTCGCCTTCGGAAAGCATATAATTCGTGTATACCTATATCTAATGTTAGAAAACCAACAAGGTCTGATAAAAATAAACAGTTGTATTCTGAGAAAAATAAACAAGAATAATTCATGAGTCTAGTTTTTGGACTGTTAATTCGTGGTGGAATTCCATTGTATTAGAATTTAAATTAAAATACCTTTGTACTTTGTTCCACTTATTTATTTTCACCAGGACAGGTTTATAAGAATAAGAATATAAGAATTTCAACTACCAGACTGAAAATGTGCGTAGTAGGATGAAACCGGTCCCGGTGAAAATAAATAAGTGGAACAAAGTACAAAAGTGTTTTAATTTCAATTCTAAGAATAATTCATTTAAATTAATCATTTTTATTGAAAATCCATCAATAAAATTATTTAAAACCTACATCAGTGATGTTTATAATAGTCAATTATTCTTCTTTAGACATAAATTTTAAAATAAAATATGTGTTACATTGTTGTGGTTTACCATATCATAATAGCTATGAGATTCGGTTGCTGCAGTCTTCACACAAACAGATTTCCGCATTATGGCCATAATTTTAATACATATCTTTGTCTCAATAAACACATAATTTAGAATAAGCGTGTTTTTCACGGTTACGGGAAATCAGTGTTTTAATGTACTTACGTCTCAAAACATTCCCAAATTTGGAGTCATGGTCCCAAAGGCTTCAATCAGTGGACTCCACAGAGCAAATAACACATAGATGCCCGAACACGCAAGGGGAATAAAACAAAATAAGGGAGGCGAGGGGAAAGCTAACTTGCCGCCAATTTAAGTTAAACAGCAAATAAGTCAGGTTGTTTATATATGTTTTATAATTTGTTTATCGCAGTCAAAATCACGCGAAACAAACGTGAACGGCAGTGAACTAGGCTGGTGCCAAAATGGGTGTCACATGACCTTTGCCTCCAGCCGTCTAAATGATGCGCTAAGGCAAGTCTATTCATTCTGACGTCAGTGGTTAACTCTAATACGTAATTTAATGAAAGATTGACGAGATCAAGCGTCCTCGAATTATTGCAGGAAATCAATATTTTACAGTACGTAGTACTTACAAACCGTTCTCTACCGATTTTCCCAATTTCCTTCCGCATCTAAACATTCCCCGATAAGGTATTATAATTGTTTTTTTAACTGTCTACAAAAATTAAGAAAAAAATTACGTTAACGATGGCATTTTTATTTTATTTTTATGTTTACGAATAAATTTTCTACAACGGTTTTAAATGTGCCATTTTTGATAATTCGCCAAAACGACATGTCCGTTTTTGTTCGTGAATATGGCGTTGTTGACGCCACGCGCTGACCAACGTCGGTGACAGCCGTCTTACCAGCCAGTAACGTTGTGTATATCATAATGACGTTGTAGCCAGTTCGAACCGTGTCGTAATGTGCGATTTTAGATCGTAAATAGAATCATAAATATAAACTTTAAATGTTCCACATATTTTAACGCTATCCGTAGTTTGTGGAAATACTCTATTGAGGAAACCATGGTCCAACCATTGAGGTTATATAGAGTAAACGTTCCTTGCAAAATCACTCTGAGCCCATTCTCTGACGGTACGGTAAGGAACGAACATTTCACTCGCTTAAATGGTTGTTCCCGCGCGAGAATTACGAATAAAGTTGAAGTTGTTGTGGATGTCGACCGAATCCTTCCGACCACGAATAAACGGAGCGCATCGCCGGCCCGGAGCATTTTTGCCGGCGGCGCGTGCCGACTTCCAATGCTGTTCGAGTTTTTTTAGCGATAAAAAGGCCAATTTACAGTATACTGATTATGGTAACACCGATGAAAGGTTACACCATTGCTTTTTCCATTTTTTTCCAGAACGGCTTGTACAGTCGTGTACGAATTTTGCAGTAATCCCTGGAGATCCATTCCCGGCGAGCGCTTGTAATCAAGTGAAGCCCGTGTTATCTCAATGTAGCCAATTAGCCTCATTTATGTTGCCCGTATTTCGAACACTAATGTTTACTCCATTTGTATACCTCAGTGGGTCCAACTGACGCCAATCAGTGAGATTTTTTTACGTACCTATTCAAATAAAATACTCTATTTCATACTGATTTCTAAATAACTGCTTCAACTTATTTTATATTTTATTACACAAAATAAGACGATGAGATTATCAAAATCGCTCTGTACGACATTCCAATGTCAATTATTATTAACTTCAACTCCGGCTAATCAAACAAAAACTACATGGCTGAAAAATTGACAGTTATGCGGCGTTTTTTACGGCGTAAGGTGTGCCTTTTTACAGCGATATTTGCCGTTTCGGTCAAACAAAATCGTAAGCATGAAATTGTACTCGGTACTGTAGATATAAAACAAGGACCGTTTATAGCATTGAAATGGAATTCACTAGATGAGACCGAGAATATTCGTGAAGTCTTTGGATTGTACGAGAACTCTCTGCACTTCATTAGTTAGTGGAGTATAATTCACCTATTTGAACCCCTTTGCATAAAGTACACTCAATATAGAACAATATAGAACGGGTTCAGCACAAATTACATAGGTACCTATATACATTTTAGCCACAAAATTCCATTTGAAAACATTAATTCTGTAAGTTTGATGCATCGATTGTGTCTAATTACGCCGTGTGACAGAAGAATTATTTCAGATCTACTTGTATTACATAGAATAATTTACCTTCTAATTGACAGCCCTGCCATCGTCACCACATTTTTCTGGAAGAAATGCCTACCGACTCGGCAGGAACCGCCGAACCTAAACGCCCACCGTTCTAGTGCAGTCGAGTGCCTTTAGCCTCCTGCCCGCCGACGCCGTGGTCCCATCAAACCCACAGTCGTAGGAATCACCACCAGTCGAGCGTCACTGGCCTCCTGCCGACCCTTCTCTTGAACCGTCTGAAACCGGTCGTTAAGCGAAAGCCGAGACGCGTGATCGCCCGGCACCAAAACCTCCCCCTACCATAAATCTACAGAATTGTTAGGCTCACCGTAGAGATGGGCATACACGAAACATGTCAGAGCTTAACTTTGCAGGCCGACAAAGGGAGGAACTAACGAAATATTTTATAATCCAAAACTTTTTTGTTTTCATAAAAATACACACTAGCGATGCCACCGACTGTAAAGTTAGGTATGTTGATCTGTAATAGTTGATTCTCTCCCTTACTCAAATGAGGCCAATGAAATGTTGCTAGTATAAATTTTTTTTATTTATTTTAAAATAGCGAACTATCCATTTTAAATGCAAAACAAAAACAAAAAAACTTTTTTTTTCACGTATTTATTCAATCTATCTTCTATCTATCTATCTTCTATCTATCTATCTTCTATCTATCTATCTACCTTCTATCTATTTATCTATATATCTATCTTCTATCTATCTATCTATCTTTCTATCGATCTATCTATCGATCTGTCTATCTATCTATCTTTTATCTATCTATCTATATATCTATCTATATATCTATCTATCTATCTATCTATCTTCTATATATATCTATCTTTTATCTATCTTTTATCTATCTATGTTATCTATCTATCTATAATAATAACGATAATTGGATGATTTGTATAGAGCCGTTTTTTGTGAAAAATCACGTATCAATCTATCTATATATCAATCTTCTATCTATCTATCTATCTATCTATATATTATATATAAAAAGGGTATCTGTGTGTTTGTTTTCTTTTTCGTACAAATCTACAGTTTTATTCCGAGCTTAATGAAATTTTGCACACATAGTTTTTTTTCATATCTCACCTAAACGCTACATATTTTTTATTCTCACACGCAGCCAGTAGCAAGGACAGTGATAAGTGGCAACTAAATCGTTTAGTTAATTTTAAGTCACTCTCCGCGTCTGGACAATGCATTAATGTGATATCAGTGAAATTATTTTCGATTAGTCTTTACTGCGAATCGGTTTACATAATGAAAAACAACAAAAAAATTATTTATAAATAAATTTTTCCCTTTTTCTATAGTTTCGCTTGATTAGAATTATAATAAAATTGTTAATTACGTAATATAAGGGTGAACTACAAAATACATTATTTTATTTCATTAGAAATTTATGAAAACAAGATTTAAAAAATACTATTTTATAGCTAAGATTATTCGTGACAGTTTCCCTTGACTAACTTTTTTATTTCTTACAAAAATTATTCACAAAATAAACAAAAACTGCTTTTTGCGCTTACATCAAACATTTCTAGACTCATTTTATTCGTATTTCCTATAAATATTCGTGGTGACATAAGACACACACCTTGTAGACATATTTTTAGCTTGCATATTCCTCCTAAGTGGTAATCCTTTCTATTTTTTTTTTGCAATGAATTAGCCTGCTCCGCGCTGCGCTCGCATCCTTGTAGTTAGGTAGGGGCTATTTTCGCGCCGTCTGGAGACGCACACCCACGCAATCACAAGTTTTACTACAAATACAAGAATTTAATAAATCACTTACTTCATTGTACGTGTTGATCGCACTTATCACACTTCTCAGAACAGTGATTTAGATACCACTTATCACTGTCCTTGCTACTGGCTAGGTCTACGTATGACCTACGCGTGTCGAGAAGGAAGAGTTTTACTAAAATTTCATTGTCGACGGGTTTAGAAGTGGTTTTATTATAAAAATGTCGTTTTCCCATATACTTTGCACGACATGACATTATAAAAATTCTTGGTGTTAATAAGTATATCTCAAGTGCCTTAGTTCTTATCAGAATCTTAGAGAATAAATATAATGAGTTTGCAATTTATTTTTATACGCTGTTTTTAATCTGAAGACAAGGTCGGGTTGCACTCATCAGGAGATAAAAAAGAGAATTTGTAGTAAATGTAAATAAAAATCTCTTAGGAATAATTTATTCATATTTGTTTTTAAAATTCATTGATACATAGTAAACTAGATTGGTTTTCCTATTTCAAAATAAACCATAAATGAATATGAAACCTTGTATTCTTTTAAGACGTGTGTGTGTTGTTGAACAAATCTTAATATAAATTAATTAAAAAATATTTATTTTTATGAATACCGCACAAGAATCCCAATTGCTCCTAACCGTCTGGAGTCAGTGAGACTATAGCATCCCTAATTGAGGAAAGTTGTGAGGCTGAAGGTATCGGGGAGGGGAAAGAAAAGGAGAAGAGGAAGGTGGGGAAATACCTGGCTATTCAGATCTGGTCACCAAACACGGCTAAAAGCCATTTCAAGCAACGTTTCAATTGTGAATGGTGGTCTTTCACCAGGGCGATACTTAGAGTATCTTCCGCTCTGGAACGTGCGCAAATATACTACATATTATTTTTAAATTAATTAATTGAGTAATTGTTGTTTACACCCCTTTATAAATATACAAAAATATCTAAATGTTTCGAAAGAAATACTTTCATCATCAGGAATTGAGTATTCATATATTCCTGGTGATGATATTTATGTATATTTATAAAGTTGTGTAAACAAAGTATATATTTTTTAATTAATTTACTAATAATGACGCCACAAAGTGAATACCAATCGTTAGAAGAAATTATAGATCTAACTAACTAACTAACTAACTAACCATCACGCCGTTTCCCCGCAGGGGTAGGCAGAGAGGATGGACCGCCAAACAACTCGATCTTGGCATACACTTCTTGCTTCATTCACATTCATACAACGCCTCATACATTCTCTTCTGTTATTCCGACTTCTGACATGGCGCGACTCGAGTATTTGATTCCCTTGATCGTGCCATGTCTTCCTCGGGCGTCCCCGGCTTCTTCTTCCATTCACATTCGCGTCATATATTCTCCTTACACTCCTTTTCTTCGTTCATTCGCTCTACTTGCCCAAACCATCTAAGCGTCCCTTTCTTAATCTTGCTCACTATGCTTACATCAGCCTTGCATTCTTTACGAATCTCAACATTTTTCACACGATCGTACATGGTTTTACCACACATTTACCTCAGAGATCTCATTTCTACAGCATTCAGTCTACTTTCATCCTTCCTCTGCCAGTTCCATGCCTCACTGCCATACATCAAGGTTGGTATCAGCACTCCATTGTGGACTGCTAGCTTCGCTTCCTTGGACAACTTTTTGTTTGCGCCAATCGCGTTTAGTCCTCCGTTAATGGAGTTTCCTGCATTCACCCTTCTTTCAATATCCCTATCAGTCTTTCCATATCTCGTAAACATACTTCCCAAATACACAAACTCATCGACCTGGTCCAAATATTCATCATTCATAACTATATTGCACACTGTTTTCGTACTCTCTCTTTCAAACACCATGACTTTAGACTTACTTACATTCATCATTAGCCCATTCTTCATACATACTTCGTTCATCCTAGATACGAGTGACTGTAGATCTTCCATACTGTTAGCAATCAGCATACAACAGGCAACATACTTGCAGACTACTCATTTTTGCGCCCAAGCCCACCTCTTTCAATTCTTGCATACAATTATCCATGTATAGATTGAATAACCACGGTGACATTATGCACCCTTGCTTAACACCTTTTGTGATGTCAAACCACCCCGTGAAATCACCGTTTGCCCTAACGCATGCAACGCTTCCCTCGTACAGAGATGCGATTGCCTGTATAAGATACCTATTTAAATTATAAATTATAACAGGAATTGATATCAAAGTAATATTTTGGGTATTAAAATGTACGGCACGTAGTTTTTTGTGCTTCACTTATTAATATTCATAATTTCGCGATAACCCTGGAACTATTTCATTCTAAATAATGATCGAAAGAGTTGTTGCACTTGTCAAGTATGTTCTTGAGGCCTCTATACCTAGGAAAGGCGAAACTTTCTATGTCGACTTCGGCACACACCTCAGAAGCGCTTCAATACCGTGGGAGGTCAAATAGGTTGCATTTAATGAGGCACTCTGTATATGCTTGCTGATAAGTAGTATTAAAAAGATCTGTGTGGCAGAGCGACAAAGTTCTTCACCCAGGTCTCGGATCCCGCGGGCTAATGTCCCGAAGATCATCTAGAGTTTAAAAACATATATGGCGGTTTTCAAACAAAAAAAGTAATAAAAATTAACAGCATTTTATTACCGTATGCAGTAGACAATAGGTACAAGCAGCGTGCATTGCTCTTCGGTAGGATGTCTGTAGTTTTTCAAGTTGAGATTTGAATTTTACACTGGTTAATTAAAAATTGCCGTTTTATTATCATCTTCATCTAATTGACGTATCAACTAAATAAATGAGCAAACAAGTTCCTTACCAAAATCACGGAAAACCACATATTTTAATCAGATACGTTTTTACGTTTTTTTAAATTCGTTTTTATGGTACGTTTTTCTTCGGGTCGGCACAGTTTTTCAGCCTTTATGGACTGCACACCACTCACTGGTATCTATATATACTCACTCTGAAATCCAAACGTTGCTTTAACTCGCTTTTGCTATTTTTTCTGTACATTTACTACGCGTCTTATCTTTTCTCACTTAAAACATTTTTTATTTTCATTTTACGTTTCTCTTTTTTTTATACATATTTTTTCACTAAAAATTTTCACTGTTTCTGTTAAATACTATTTAATTGCATACTTACATAATGTTTAAAAATGGTTATTAATTTCATGTTTCTTATACTTGACTTTCCTAAGTTAAAACAATTATTTTTAATATGATTTTGCAATTTCTGTTATTCTTTTTTCTGTACACCTGACTTTCCTTAGTTGAAACACTTAATGGTTTTCTTTTATATACGTATTTGTTTTCACTTATAGTTTTTTAAGGTGATGCCATCAGTGAAATCACTACCTCGATTAATCTATACCTCGAATCGGTTCACATTATAAAAACCAAAAAATATTCTTTGGATAAATTAAACCTTTTCCTAGAAATTTATTTTATAAGAAAAATATAAAATTGTTCATTACTTTGTAAAGCGTGAACTACTAAACAATATTCATTAGAAATTATTAACTCGTACAAAAAGGAAGTTAAAAAAAACACTGCTTTATAGCTAAGATTTTTTTAAAGAATTTCTTTCATAAATGTGTTTTGTTTCTTACAAAATTCTTCACAAAATAATTAAATACTGCTTTAAAGCTAAGATTTTTTTAAAGAATTTCTTTCATAAATGTGTTTTGTTTCTTACAAAATTCTTCACAAAATAAATAAAAACAGCTTTTTGTGCCTATAACACACATTTCTAGACTCCGCTTGCCAAGCGAATTCTATGGCTACTACCTGTATTCGTAGACATAAGACACACAGCTTGTAGCAATATTTTTGGCTAGCATTTATCTCTTAATTGCTGCGGTGCATGTTTCATACAAAACTGAATTTTGGATTGGAGGCCAAAATCCAAACTGAATTACCTAATTTTTTTAAATTAAGGCGATGCAATGGGAGTAATGCAAAATCATGTGTTTTCGGTTTGAGAATTTGATGGCTTAGAAATACCGTAGACGATTTAATTAAATACTGCAAGTAGAACACACCTTGACCTTTCATGTAACCGTTCATTTTTTTGTCGTTTCTTTTTATAAGCCTAGAAAAAAATAAAGTAGCAGACATTAAAAAAATGTTTAAAGCGCAAACTCTCCTACTTACAAACCCCTTTTCCGATGTTGTCCTATTGTTCATTGTGGTAAATTAAGTTTTTTACAATATGACCATAAAACATTTCAATAATTATGTCTGAGCTTTACAGAATAGAATAAAACAAGCATTTTGGTGATGGTTTTTTTCCGTAAATCGAAACATGCGGCCGATGTTAAGCGGGACTTTCAACCTTCTCGCCACCTGCATAAGGGGCGCGTGATTTCGTTGGAATGTGCGGATGAGAAACATTTTTTTTTTTGTTTGACGTCATGAAATATCGGCCATAAAAGGAATTAATTTTTCGCAATTTTAGAGGCATCTTAACAAGTACTCAGGGGCAAACGGTGATTTTAAAAAAAAGTTTTAATCCGTCTGCTTCGAATATATTAGGAAATATAAAATTAATTTTATTTTTTAAATATTAAAATAAGCATTATGGTGGACTTTAAATGAAAATAAAAACGACTAATTTACGGTGGAACACAAATTTACCATAGAGAATTTAAAATATAGACCCGAAAATAACTTTTTTTTAAATGTTCTATTTTTATATTTTTTATTTATGTAATCATACTTAAATAGCAAATGTAGTATATTTTTTAAAAAAGTACGATAAAAGTAATTTTCTTAGCATGGCACATACTTAAAAAAAAAAAAAAAAAATACTTCTCATCCGTACTAGATATTTACTAAACCTATAATTAAAAAAAAAATAGATCCTTCCGTTTGGATGGGTATTTTGGCCTCCAATCCAAAATTCAGTTTTGTATGAAACAGGCACCGCAGCCGTTCTCCTTAAGGAGCACTCATTTCCTAATTACAAGCAACAGCTTACACTAGGAATGAATACATATTGCATGAATCTGTTTTTCATGTAAAATATGTAAAACCTAATAAATAAAATCAAAAATTAAAAATTCTAATCATATAATCGATCGGTCAGTAGCTTTCAAACCACCATCTTTATTTATTCTTCCCATCGGTTTGTCCACCTCGCTGATTTTTTATTAGCTTGGAAACATATTTTTTTTAACTATTGTATAATATTATTTTCACACGACGGAAATTTGTACCCATTAAGCTGAGTGGAGCATGTGATAATAAAAATAAATAATTTCCTAAAATTCTGGGGAACTAACTAAACAAAAAAAAACTCGTTAGTAGAAAGCCCATTGGATATATCATTGAAGTACTGGGTCCTGTTAAAACAATAGATCTTTTTTAATGTCGTCAGTATTCGAGTGAAAAATGTAGCTTGTTTTGAAGTAGGCACCTAATTTGTTTACTATCTGGTTGCGTGTTAGATTATGAATGGAAAGGAGATAATCATTATTTTAAAAACAAGTCTGGTGCGTGGTTGAATGGGCAACGAAACAGACTCCCGAATGATAGTACACAGTATTCATGGTAATGCATGCGAGTGAATGCGCTAAACTCCAGAGAGCGAATGAAACCTTCAGTCGTTCTTTTCCCCACACGGGTCGAACTGCGGCGTTTTCTTTCTATGTTCTTATAAAAAAATCACGAAAAATAATCAACTCTTTTAATGATAATCTCCCTAAAATAAATCAATAAATTCGACCATTATCCAATTAAATAAATTTGTTTATAACGTACAGCTTGGCAGAATATTACAGACATTTAATCAGTTAGAATTAAAGATATTAATTACTCTGGCAGCACAAAGGTTTTTGGCGGTTTCAGGCGTTGTTTAGTAGAATTTAAAGCGAGGAAGCTCGCGTCCAACTTAAAATCTGTTTACAAATGATTTATGAATAACACATAAAATTTACCTATGCCGATTTAGAAACAATTATAACCAAGTACAATCAGATTTGAAATTACGCCTCACATTCGAGTGTGACAGTTTATTATTTATAAATAAATGATAGCATTCACAGGAATAATATCAAAACTCATTTTTTTTAAATAATTTTGATCCGTCCGTTTTTATTTTTTAATTTATTTAACATCTATTACATGGGTATTTGGACGCAAACGTTTCAGAATTTTAAAAAAAACGCCTTTTTAATACAATTATCTTAGAATATAACGTAGACTCATCTCCTTATGGGAAGTACCTCAAATTTCTGGATACTATTTGGAAAAGTAAAAAATACCACCATTGTGCTTTTAAAACTTACAATCTTCTCCCTATGAGCTATATTTATCATTTAAAACCTTTTAAATTGCAGCGCCTTCATTTTTTGTCAACTATAAAATGTCAGACTGTAATGTTAATTTTGTATATCCAAAAACGATAAAATTTACATCGTTTTTATTCAAATGATCGACATTTTAAAAAATTCACCGACCTCTTTTACTTTACGATAATGGCGGACGTAATAGAATTCTCACGTTCTTTCTTACTTTGAGAAAGCACGTGTTTTATAACGTATAGTCAATTTGGAGTAACGTTGTTAACGTTTCAGCGAACCGTAGCTTTAGTTGGAGCAACTTAAAAGCTTCGTAACGTTGTAGGAAAAAGCACTCGTTTCAAGAGGGCCTAACGGAACCTCGAGAATTCTCGACTTAAATTCGCGGGGAACAGTTTAATATTGCTTTTTAAATGCCTTTTTTATACTCTAGCGAAGTATTCGATGTTCGTACATGGTTATTGTGGTGGAGACGTCGCTTTTCAATTCTCGGTAGGTTTAAGGTAAGCACTCACAATCTCTTTGTACTGAAACCCAAATTATTCCACAATATATTTTCTTTCAATTAAAGTGGTGTGCACTGTGTCCAACACTGTGGCCACCAAACACGGCTAAACCCATTTCAAGCAACGTTTCGATTTTGAATGGTGGTCTTTCACCAGGGCGATACTGACAGTATCTACTACAATGGAACGTGCCTCAATATACTACATATTATTTTAAATAAATAAATTGTAAAACAACACAATTTTATCAAATAAAATTTACTTTCGCACGCCGGGATTTGAACCCGCGACTTCCGGATTCGTAGCCAAGAATCGTAACCACTCAACTATGAAGACCGTCGAAGCTTGTTTGGAGTTCCTAGGTCAACCCAACTATTTTAAGCTCATAGTGAGCTATGGAGCTTTTAAATATCAATTCAACTGTCAAAAATACGAGACGCCTTTTTTAATATGAAGAATGAAATTCCAGCACTCTCTAAAAAGGAAGTACATAAGACTAGAGGTACATAGTAATTTAAACTGGAAATATTTATGCCTATCAACTAACTAACCATCACGCCGTTTCCTCGCAGGGATAGGCAGAGATGACGGACCACTAAACAACTCGATCAAGGCTTACACTTATTGTTTATCATCAATCTTCCATTTTTTGCGAATCTCCCTTGAAATCTTTGCAAATCTCATGGCTTATTTGTTTATTTATTTAGTCATTACTATTTATTTAAAAACATTTTTAATAATATAAGCAAATATTGATTTCAATTCACTTTAAATTAATAATATATGATAGCGGATCGTGAACACCTCACTAAGAGAACCTGTACTGGGGTGTTCGCGTATTTATGATATAGTATTATTGTTAAATGGTAATCCAATTATGTTTAAGAATAATAAAAATAATATAAAATTATTGTAATAAAGCAAAATTAATTATTAAATAAATTAAATAATATACTTTGTAAAGTTAAAAAAAGGTGGTGAATACAAAGTACATTATTTAATTCATTTATTAATAATGATGCCACAAAGTGAATACCAATCGTTAGAAGAAATTTCAAAATTAATTATTAAAATGCTGTTATGTTTATTTTGGTGTAATTATATTATAAAAATGTCTATTAGGTTTATGATAATGCAAAAAAAAGAACTGGCATAACATAAAAAAAAAAAATTATTTGTGGAAATACGTTGTCTATTATATGAGATATATGAAAAAAAAAATTTCGTTTTTATTTGTTAATCTTTTTTATCTAGGAGACCAACAGTTTACATAAAAAGGTATGATATCTGAGTAACATAAAATGGACCATTTACAGGTTGCCACTTGGGTATATATAGAAGGGACAAAATTACAAAGTACGTGATGCAACGCAAGCATAGAAAAACCATAAATCATTCGCTTCCATGATTTATTTTCCAGTAACAACTGTTTACTCGAATGTCTAACGAGCAAATACACGTTTTGTACACAGCAAATGTTAACACCCTTGTTTGAACAGATTTCCACACGTCTCATTCATTTCTCTCTCTAGTTTGTACTGACTATTTGAACACAAAGTAAATGGTTTTTGGTTTATTACAATGATACGACGTACTTTTGAGCATTCTCGTGTAACTGGACATCTTCAAAAATATGTAATTGCCAATTGGGAAAATGCAAAAAATTCTATAAAAGTGGGTTCTCAACCAGAATACCATACAACGTCCTGTACCTTAATTAATTTTTTTTGTGTTTAATTCGTAGAACTTTCGTTATTTTTATTATTATTTTTTTAATTTAAATCAAATTAAATAATGTTAGTATTAAGTTCTGCGAGTATTTTTAGTTTTTATTATTATTGTGAGAGTTGTTTATACGATCAAGGGCATTTTCTCAAACTGCGGTTAATTCACATTGAGAATTTTTTAAATTTTTTTTTATTTATTAATAATTTTTTTGATTCATACATTTACACAAACAAGGTACAAAGGTTATAAACATTTTTTTTTTAATATTAACTTATATGTACATCTGTAACCTACGTGTTGTGTATATAAAACAAACAAAAAAATCCCACATAGGTAAGGCCAGTATGATTTGATTCACTCCCACCCCATTCTAATTTGGACGGGTTTTTCAAAATAATGATTTATTTTCGGTAAAACAGATTTAGCTAGAAAATAACTAAAATTCTCAATTCTGTGAGGTTTTTACATTTGCAATGTGTTGCCCGTATTTAAATGGTAATGTTTTCTTAATTGATTTATTTAAATGTTGCTTTGACAATGTGAACATACCGTGAAGCGGCAAATATATAATTTTATTTTAGGATCATTCGTTCGTTTATTAATTTCTAATTTTTCAAATAAATTTAATTTACGACCCTTTCTATATGTAAGGGAGCTTATTTTTGTCAAGCGAGACGTGATTATTTACTAAGAGATGTTCTGCAAATTTTGAAAAGTGCTTTTATTTGTATAACATCGTATACGTTATTTTAATCTAATTGAGAAATCCCTTCTCGTCTGCCCTATACCTTCACGAACAATACCAAGTATCGTCCTTTTCCTTTTTTTTTTCAAAAAGATTTTGTCTCAAAAAACGTGATTAATTCTTTAATCTCTAACGCGTAATATATTATTCATTTACCAAAACCACTTAAATTTTCGCCACATTCGTGACACGGTTTCGTGTAAAATATATTGCTCTTTTCGTAATTGGATAAAAACAAGCACGTAAATTAACTTATAAGCGCGCAAGCGATACATTAATTAGGTTATTTCGCATACGTAAGTACGGGGTACCTACTTGAAGCGGCGGGAGGAGAGGTTTCACTTTGCGACGTTAAACGCTACTAGTATAAAATATGAAGCGAAACTCCCCAGGTACAAAGGCGGCTAATTAAGTGTGCTGTCACCCGGGAACAAAAAACACGTTGGGTGGAAGAACAACGCAGTTTTATCTAAAAGTGCGTTCTAGCAAAATCATCTAAATCTCAAGACTGTGACACTCAACCAAATCAGCCTCTTTACATCTGTGAGAGCAACCCAAATTTTAATTTTTGTTTATTTTTTTTTAATTTTGGCTACAACATTTTAAAATGTTTTAATAAATATACTTATATACTTTAAACTTTTATACTTTATACTTTAAACCTTTACATCTCATTTGTAATTCATCATTACTCTAGACTAATTGAAAAAAATGCATATCATACTTTAGTCTTTTATACTTCAAACTTTTACATCTCATATGTAATTCATTATTTCCCTACAGTAAATTAAAAAATGCATATTGTATCAGACGCATATTCATTCCAAATTTAAAGATGTTAATAAGATGAGATGAAACGATTACCCAGCCGTGATAAGAAGTCTTATCACTGTGCACATGTGGAATTCGCATTGGTTTAACCAATTCATTTGCTTTATGGTTTTGTTTTCATATTTTTATAGGTCTCTGTGCATTCCTAAAATAATATCACTGTTCACATTAGAGGTTCGCATTAATTTAATCGAGTCATTTATTTTCCATTTTTTTACGAGTTTCTTAATATTCGTAAGATGGTGTATCCTTGATAAAGGATATTATTACTTTACAAATGCGAGATTTACAAATTGTTTTAATGAATTCATCTGTGTTATAGTTTTGTTGATCATATTTGCGGGCATTTCTTTCCTGAAAATAATTGCCCCCATTAATAATAATTACCCCTAAACGTGGAACAGATGTTGAATATTTTTTAAATAAATAGAGAAACAACTAGTATGGAGAGTCAGTTGTCATTCAAGAGCCGAACAAGTCTTTTACTTATCTTGCCTTCGCCTTACCTGAAACCTTCCATCTGCTGCCTCGCCAAGCCTCTGAACTCTGCCTGAGGGATCCTGGGACCTACCTAGTCAGGAGTAGCCGGCCCTGCTCGGGCTCGCCAGGACCAGGATCAGGCAGAGAACAACTTCATACAGTGCTCTCACTGTAGCACTGGGTGCGAGAGACCAGAAGAATGGCACCACTATAAGGCATCCTCAGAAGATATTGAACGTATTTGGAACCAGCGCCCTACATTTACAGTTTTTGTGCACGCAGGTGTCTAGAACCACATCTGTCCAGTACACATATCATACTTTAAACTTTTATACTTTATACTTAAACTTTTACATCTCATTTGTAATTCATTGATACTCTACACTAAATTAAAAAATGCATATCATACTTTAAAATTTTATACTTTATACTTGAAACTTTTATATCTCGTATGTAATTCATTATTACTCTACAATAAATTTTAAAAAAAGCAATATACTTTAAAAAAAAAAAACAAAACAAAAAATATTATTATTATTATTTTTTTAATTTACTACATGGATTCTTTTATATTATTTCATGTATATGTATATTAATATGAACTAAACTTATCAATTTGATTGTCCTAAAACAGGATTTGTTCCTAGTTGGACAGTCAAATCCTTCTTAAATATTTTTGTAAAATAACATGTGTTTCAAATAAATATTATTATTATTAAATAAAAATTTGAAATTTTTATCGTGGAAGTGGATGTATTTCCAGTAATTCGATTGGCGTAATTGTTGACGCGATTTTAGACGCGTTTCTCGTCAGCAAGAATCACTATCATGCAGCGGCGTGCAGTACATAAAAACTAAAAAGCTGTGCCTACCCCAAGAAAAACAAACAGTATAAAAAAATGCAACAAATTTCTAACCGTAATGTATTATATCCATGAATTTGGTAACGATCTAGTGCACGCTCCTTTATTCGGGTGGTCACAATAATCAGCGAACGATAATAACAAATTCATATCATTCAACATCATCACATTCATACTCAAACTACACACATCCTACCTTTGATCGTATGGCTATGCACGCTACTGCTATAATGTAGGTCTTAGAAGTAGTATCATATATAATATAAGCAAAGGGAGATATGGCATGTTTACGTGCTGACTGCTGCCGATCTGACCAAACTGCATGGACTACCAAAGCGGCGGAGCCAATGAAAGTCATGCGTTCGGCGTGTAGGTAGAAATAGAGACGGGGCGCTGCTGTGCAAAGATGCATTTTGCACAATTTTGTGGGTACGGTTTCATACTAATAATGGTGCGTGGCCCATCTCCCCTATTTCTATTATTTGCAGCCAATAGTGGGAGAGATGGTGGAAAATGATCTTCACATAAAAATTAAAAATCACGCGCAAGATCGTGCTTTGATTTGCATCCAACTTTTTTCTTATAAATCTTTAGATTCAAGCCGAATCGTGTCTTATGACAGCTCCAAAAGCACTTTCTCAAGCGTTTCCTACCTGGTTGAACCAGGATCTCTTCCGATTTATAACGCCCCGACATAGAATAAAGAAGAACACTGAAAATGCAACGTGGGCGTGATTCGTGATCCAAAAGTATGGCACTCGGACCTTAAAATTTGTAATTCTTTTTTTTTTCATCCTGATTTTATTTCGATCAGATGGAATGGCAATATACAGTGCAGGCAAAGGAAGAGAGACAGATTGCTTTTTTCTCATTGGCTCTCTCGGAGCTAGAATCAAAAGATATTAAATGAAAAACACACCGACTTCCATTTTAATATACAAGGAAGACATTTCTACTAGTATTCTTTATTCTATGCGACCTGGCATTACGGATAGCGTCGACCGGAAATAAAATAAAATACATTTCGATTCTGTTAAGTCTTTGGCTCGTTATCGGTGTTCATTTGGCCGGAATAATATCGTTATTTAATGAAGATGCTTCTTGGAATCATTTTTTGCTCAAAAGACGTAAAACAGTAATAATAAAATGTGAGAACGGCGACAAAAACCTTTATTAATAAATTAAAATTGAATCAATTATTTTAAAGCGAAGACTTTTCGGAAGTTGAGAAATTAGTTCATGTTTTCGTTTTGAGTTTAAAAAACGGGTCATGGAAAACATACACCAATTGTAAAACCTCGTGAAAGAAATAATATCTTGTGTTCACGGAGTGTATGTTTTATATGCAGAGAAATTACTTGTGATTTGTTTCACGTTCATGATAATAAAAACGAATCTCAAAAAAGTTAATTATTTTGTACGGATTTCGAATTGATATCGAAGCCGTTACGATTCAAGGTTCCCTGGCACGAGTACATCGGGTTCTTAACCATGATTGCAGATCGTCAACGAACAAACAACAGTTCACGTCGACTAAATATGCTTAATTTAGTGTATCATAATCCTAATTATGGTTTTAACAGTCGTACAACTCTTTTAAATGTGCAGGGTATTAAGAGAAACTTTAACCAGCGATTCCTGACATTTTTAGGTATAAAAACATTCACATATCATCATCATTACTCAACCGAGTAACCACCCAAGCCCCCACCCCGACCCTAACTGTCCAATACTTATTTTTTATGTTAAAAATCAAATATAAGTCACCGGGAACCAAAAAGCCATCTACAGTTTTTACTCCAAAGAATCTCTGGTTAAAGTTTATAGGGTACGTGCTATTACATCCGGTAAACAAAAATAATATTTAGAAATATCCATCCTTTTTGATAAAGACTAACATAAGTGTTAATCTATGAAATTTAATCAAAATTTTATCTAACTCTCGAATTTTGACGTAAGCACCGCAAATATTACCGAAATAATAACATCAACCACTTTTAGTTAAATAAGTTTTGAAAGTATGTGCTTTAAATGTCTGTATTTCAACAACTAACTTATTTACAATGGAAACCCCTTTGTTGTCCCGAGTCAAAATTTTCACTGTCCAAATAAAAACAGGCAATTCACAATTTATAAACTTCAACTTTAGCAGGGTTCCTTTTTGTGCGAAACCACATGGCAGAACATGACACGAGACGAGGAATATATTCGTCAGAACAAACCCTTTTACTCATGGAAAGGTTCTCATGACATGTGTTCTTTCAAGGTGTTAAATCAATCGGGGAAAATACGAGTAAATGTTTTTTTTCTCGGATTTTTAGGGGTTAAATGTTAGCGTGAAAAGAGAAAACTAAAGACCTTCACATTTATGTCCATATATAAGAAAGACGCTTTTAAAGTAATTTTTGGCTGAGTATTTTACCATTACAATTAAAACGTATGTACGTACTATTTGATACACACACGATAAAAAGTATACTGCCAACCAGCAATGGTATATTTTCGCAATTGAGGGATACTGTTAATAATGTCTGGAATATTTCAAATTATTTTTCTGGTTCTGATCGCAGCGCCAAAAGCGGTAAATTTTAATTTTTACACTATTGATTTTAAAAACTATCTAAAATCGCTTATTCCTGAGCTTTACTGGCTGTGACGTAAATAACGCTACTGGCTGTCACCGGAACACGGGCCTTCCCCTACGATCTTGGACCGACGTGACGTCACAAACGCCCTTCGCGAGAACGGTTTGGTTTTGTTATTTTTATGTTTTATTGTTTTTTTTTTTATTTTATGATGTGTATGTCTGTATATATATATAAATGTGTGAGCGTCCTTTAGGTGATTTTTCACAAAAAATGATCCTATACAAATCATCCAATTATTATTATTATTATTATTTTTATGTATATTATTACCATATTTAAATCTACCTAAACACTATAAACTAACTAAATTAAATAATAAGAAAAATATATTGATATTTATATTTTTTTATTTACGTAAAATAAGTCATTTAAATGTAAACAGCGCCCGTTGACAAACTACTAAGATGTAATTAATAGGCACTTTTATTTCTCTTTTGTGCTATGTATGTTTTTTATTACTTTTTCTTACATCGGAGTAAAATAAAATGATGTAAAAATAAACTTTAAAAAAATATTTTGATAGCAAATCAAAAACGGCACATTTAAAATGTTAATTGAAGAAGATAATATTAACATAACCTAAATGAAATATGAAAATAATCTATTACATCTATTGACTTTTTATAAAAAACTTTATAAAAAGTCAATAGATGAATCATATAAATAAAAAAAATCAGATATTTATCCGAGACACTATCTACTTTGCAATTGTGTTCGTGAATATTTTTGTAACCATCATAAAGATAGCTGCCAATAATATGGAATTAAAAATAGATGATAATATTAACAAGTCTTGAATTTGAGATATGATATCGATCAATTGAACTCGACTGATTTGCTAAGTTGGTAAAGCGTTTGTCCCGAGAAGACAGGTCCTGGGTTCGAGTCCCAGAAGCGAGTGATATCTTTTTATTTTCTGTTGTTTTTTTCGGTTTCATGTTTCATTTAGGTTATGTTAATATTGTCTTAATCAATGATTAAGATATTACAATGAGGTTTTTAAACTTCAATAAATAATTAAAATGTTTAAAAAAAGAACATTTAAAATCGTTTAATCAACGATAAAAAAAAAACAGTAAAGAAAATAAAGGAAAATACGCCATTGAAAATTGTTTTCATCTTTATTCAATTCTGTATTGTTTTTCATTCGAAACACAATGCCTCAATATTTATCTAAACACGTGAACAATGAAAAGGCGTCATATTCAAGGTAAATATAGTTAATCGACCAAAGAATTCAATATTATTTTTTACTTGACCATGAAACCTATTGTGATCGTATTTACACAGTACAAATCCAGATATGTTTTCGCATTTATTTTTAAAGCGGGCAATGAAAACCATGACCTTGTGACTCGTGACATAACGTACGTTGTTCACGTGAAAATGAGTGGTAGTTCGAAATAAGGGCGGAATAAAAAAACATTTTATCAACGGACCTGACCATGTGTGAGTGTATTTCTTATGATAGTGAAATTATTACTATGTACCAAGATCAAATGTAGAAACGAAATAAATACCTTTAATGTTTAATTATTAATTTATTTTATTGAGATTTAAAAACCTCAGTTTAATATTTAATCATTGTAGAAGATAATATTAACATAATCTAAATGAAATATGAAAACGGAAAAAAAAAACAGAAAATAAAAAGAGTTCAGTCGCATCTGGGACTCGAACCCAGGACCTCTTCCTATCCGGGGCAACCGCTTAACCAACTTAGCGAATGAGACCAGTTCAATTTATGCAATTTAATCATTATAAAGATTGCTGCCAATAATATGGGATAAAAAATGGAGAATAACATTAACAAAATCTTGAATTTGAGATATGATATCGATGAATATGGCATATGGGTTTGAGTCCCAGATGCGACTGAAATCTTTTTATTTTCTGTCTTTTTTTTTCGTTTTCATGTTTCTTTTAGGTTATGTTAATGTTATTTTCTAGAATGATTAAATACATTTAGTTTAATTTGAATTAAAGGACCCTGAACTGAAATTTAAAAAAGTTAACAAATTTATGCGAGTCATTAATGGGAAAATACTGTACAACCTAGATTTATTGCCTGATAAATTATTTAGTGTAATTTCATCTTGTGTAATTTAAGTACCTACTCGTAAGTGAAATTTCTACTTTTAGTTACTAAGTTACTTTTAGCGTAACTTTTGAACGTGAATTTTTCACCTACGTGATATCATCATTTTAGAGTATTTTTTTAACTTAACAATAGAATTGAGACGAGGAGTAAAATATTAATTAATTAATTATTAATTACAAGTAATTTTTCACTGACGTGCTGACCGATCGTGCTACCTTTCTTCAAGATATGCTTTCCTCGAGTTATTTCCTCATAGCAATGTGTTTGTCTTCATAGTAGCAGGCTGCGCCTTTTTCTCGTAGGTAAGTAAAAAAAAATCACTTTCGAAATTTTACGAGGGAATTACAATTGTATGATGGGAATTATTAAGTTGAATTTACTGATCGCTTCTCAGATACAATAAACGAGTGAATTATTCATATTTATGAACGACTTAAGGAATAAATATGTTTATTATGAATGATCGCAATATTTATTACCCCGGAGGTCAAATATTAATCAAAAATAAGAGAAAGACGCCTAATTTAAAATGCTAGTAGTATATACTTCTCCCTTCCATTAATGGTCTAAAGAATAACGATTTCATTCTGGGGTCAATGATTTTTCCAGCAAAATAACGACGATTAATTATTATTTTTAATATTCATATAATGAACGAGATCCGTAAAACATTTCCATTTGGTTTATGAATACAAATTTACAAAAATATTCGCCTACCTACGTCGAAAAATCATTTGAATTTAAGTCGTGAAATAGTTCACACCCACCCTATTTATGAATACCTTGCTTCGAAGGCTTTCAGAATATTTATAAATGCTCTTTTAAAATATTTTCACAATAAAATCTTAATTGAAAAAATTTGCTTTCACCCTGGGGACATTTGGAGAAAAGTCGAAAACAAAGTGTGTAGATGACACTATACAGGGTGACTAGAAGATTTTTTAAAGACATACATTGTTGAAAAGTTTAAAAAACATATTTTAACCCTTACCACTCCATTTCTTTTTAATATTTGTTGTCGGCCAACTGTAATTTAAATAATGGCAAAATATTAATTTATTAACTGAATTGTGGGGTACAAATAGTGATGTCGGCTGGCACCCGACAAAGGAGTGGTAAAGGTTGACACTTCTAATTTCGTGTAAATTGTAATCGTTTTTATTTTATTTATTTATTTGGAAAACTAGTAATTATTATTAAGTACTGTAAATATATGTGAAAACTGAACTAATAATAGGTGTTCACTAGTTAGATGGTTTGGGCATGTAGAGCGAACGAACAAAGAAAATAGTGTAAGGAGAATATGTGACGCGAATGTGAATGGAAGAAAAAGTCGGTGACACCCTAGGAAAACATGACACGATCAAGTGTATCAAATACTTGAATCGAATCATGTCAAAGGTCAGAATGACGGATAATAATGTATGAGATGATGTATGAATGTCAATGAAGCAAGAAGTTTATGCCAATATCGAGTTGTTTGGGCGGTTCGTGCTCTCTGCCTACCCCTTCGGAGAAACAGCATGATGGTTATGTATAGTTAGTTTAAATAGGACTAGTCGTAGGACTAGTAAATAGGAATCGATTTTCAAATTCCTTATAGCTTGCAATGATCGGTAGGTACCTTCTAAATATATGTGGGAAACGAAATTATGGTCTATGGATGAATTATTCCACTCCTTTGTTTGTAACTACACAGCAACGCATAACTGTAATTTTCTCCGCCGCGCCGCTTCGATAGTCCGTGTGGTTTGGTCCGATGCCGGCGTCAGTCGGTACACCCCCATGCCACATCTCCCTTTACTTGTATTATCTATGAAATCATACGCTACTTTAATATTGTTTAAAAAAAAATGAATCACTGTGCAGGACTTGAATTCCCCAATTCTGGATCCAGAAACAAGAAGCATGAACTACAACGAATCAAAGAATGGTAAGATCAACATGCTCGAAAAATATCCTATACTCTTCTTCATTGGCTGTGGATATGAGAAGGGCGTCAGTCAAATCTTTCCAATCATGTTTTCATCTCACGTTCTTAACTGTCGGACCCCATTCGAAGCCGGCAGTTCTCTACAGTACGCTATTCGTACCATACGTATTATCGAAAATTGGAAGACTTAACAACTAGCATTATTAACGGCAACATACAGAATTTTGCACCAATGGCACCCGAGTTTCCTAAATCATACGCTATTCGTGTCATACGAGTGATCGAGAATCGTAAGATTCTATAATCTGCATTATTAATGGCAACATGCTGAGTTTTACGCCAATGACAGCTGAGTTTCCTAAATCTTACACTATTCGTGCAATAAGAGTGATCGAGAATCATAAGATTCTATAACCTGCGCTCCTAACGGTGACACACTGAGTTTTGCGCCAATGGCAGCTGAGTTTCCCAAATCATACGATTTTGGTACCATACGAGTGATCGGGAATCAAAAGATTCTATAACCTGGAGTACCAACGATGACATAATGAGTTTTGCGCCAATGGCAGCTGAGTTTCCTAAATCATACGATTTTGGTACCATACGAGTGATCGGGAATCAAAAGATTCTATAACCTGGAGTACCAACGATGACATAATGAGTTTTGCGCCAATGGCAGCTGAGTTTCCGAAATCATACGATTTTGGTACCATACGAGTGAGATACTTAAGATTCAATGACTGGCATCATTGACTGTAGTTTTTTTTAAATATTTTTCTCACTATATTGCCCTCAGAAAACACCCTGTAATAATATGCTCTCATTTGACGTAAATTCAAAGCCTTAAAAGAAAAATATACGTATTATTTGAAAGTTATAATGTGGATGCGTGGGAGGTTTAAAGACCAGGGTAAAATAAAAGAACGACATTGATAGGCTTCAGGGGCACGCCGTGACATTTAAAATTGAGAATCTCCATACCTGCGCCTCTCAAAATAAATCGTATAAGTAGGTGTATACGAGTATATGCTTCCATTCACTTTTGGTAATGCTGTCAGATAGGTTTTTTGTTGTCATTTTCAAGTAATAAGAAAAAATAGAAAATAAAACAGACAAGCAAGAGATATGAAAACGTCAAAACAAAATGCAACTGATGATGTTATTATCAATTTAGTGGAATGACTTACTGGAGCTTATAAACGTCATTGTACCATTAATCATTGAAAATAATATGCCACTGAACTAATGAAACTAATTTAAGAATTACCAATATTAACATCAATTAATTCACTCATTTTTGGTTGATGTCGTTTTGCAAATTCAGAACTTTGCAATCGTATGGTCATCGTGTTTCATTTGAGATTTTTTTAATATTATTCAATGATCAAATTTAATTATCTTTGGTACATTGGCAGGAACTAAATCTGCAAAAAGGGAAATTTGTAATTAATTTTTCAATTGTTTGACAAGAAAAGATAACTTGTAAAATATGGTTGGCATGTACTGAAGCCGCGATTCGCGGTGGTTTGATTTGTATCGGCTCTTTTGTTCCCGGAGAGCATATTCCATTCGCTCAAACTCGTTCAATTCATTCAAACTAAAATACTTGCAGTACTCAATAATAATATTGTTAAATTTGATTTACAATATTTAAACACAAAAAGAATTCAATTTTAAATAATTTCAAAATCTTGATTTTGAGATATGATATCGATGAAAATGACATAAATTGAACTGGTCTCATTAGCTAAGTTGGTTAAGCGGTTGCCCCGGATAGGCAGAGGTCCTGGGTTCGAGTCCCAGATGCGACTGAAATCTTTTTGTTTTCATGTTTCA
The DNA here is from genome assembly GCA_022606495.2 of Halesus radiatus. Classification (NCBI taxonomy): domain Eukaryota; kingdom Metazoa; phylum Arthropoda; class Insecta; order Trichoptera; family Limnephilidae; genus Halesus; species Halesus radiatus. Next base: position 156,411 of record JAHDVE020006861.1, read on the forward strand.
TTTAGGCCTACATGGTCGAGGGGTAAGGCTCTCGACTACGAATCCGAAGGTCGCGGGTTCAAATCCCAGCGTGCGCAAGTAAATTTAATTTAATTAATTTGTGCTGTTTCACAATTAATTAATTAAAAATAATATATATTATATTTTCGCACGTTCCAGAGTGGAAGATACTCTCAGTATCGCCCTGGTGAAAGACCACCATTCAGAATTGAAACGTTGCTTGAAATGGCTTTTAGCCGTGTTTGGTGACCAGATCTGGATATCCAGGTATTTCCCCACCTTCCTCTTCCCCTTCTCCTTCCCCTTCCCAATACCTTCAGCCTCACAACATTTCTCAATTGGCCAATTGGGGATGCCATAGTCTCGCTGGCTCAGTTGAGACTCTTGTGCGGTATTCAAGTGAAAAAAAAAGGTTATGTTAATATTATTTTCTACAATGATAAAACAAAAAGAATTAATAATTAGCATTCTAATGATGATTAATAATGTCGCCACATAAAAAATACCAATCGTAAATTTAACATTATTTTTAATCATTGAAGATTATATTAACAACTCTTAAAATAAAACATGAAACCAGAATAAACAGAAATGAAAAATGAAAAAGATAACGATAGCAGCTGGGACTCGAACCCAGGACCTCATAATCTATCCGGGACCATGAGCTCCAATCCACTAGAACTAGAATACTCTTAGTTAGATTCGGTGTAATTGGGAAATATGTAACAATATGTAGGTAGGTACAAGAATCCAAATTACGGCAAATCTGTGTAATAAAACAGTATTTCATAAATATGAAAAAATCTGAAAAACTTTTTTTTTCTTAATAAAGTAATATTGCTTTTCTCAACGAATCCAACCGATTGTTCTGAAGGCTGTCCAAAAATGAAAAGACAGGCAATGGGGTGTTTTCACAAATGACACAAGGGACCCTGTTAAATGTGTAAAAAATTTAAAGCTTAATTTTCTAATTCAGACAGTCGCACTAACAATTTCACATTTTAAAAAATAAATGATGATTTTAAAAACGATCTAATTTTTCAAATTACTAAACGGATCAAATTTGCCTATGACGTGTGTAATGGCTCCTAAGACCGGCTGTTGTCAATGGGACCCCGAACTGCCCCTATGAGCGTTGGCTGGTGTGGCGTCACAAACACTCTCCACACGAACATGTAGTTTTGACGACAAATCAGATATGGTATATTTTACATCGTTATACAAAATTTATTTGTAAAAATAAAAATAAAATGAAAACGCCCTTAGTTTTTTTATTTTTTTTCGACGTAAAAAAAGGGAAAATGCCTTATTTGGATTGCTGTACCGATGACCAAAGAAAACAAGAGTTCTAAATTAAAGTTCTTTGTATATTATATTGGCGCCGAGAGGTAAAATTCGGGGTTGTCATTTAAAAGATTACGCCAGGAAATAAAACAGAAATTTGGCAGACGGCAACTCGCAAAGAAACTTGAAGATTTAATGCCTGCCGGGGGACGTTAGATGTCATTATTTTAATAATACGCGAAGGTAGTCTAAGGGAGGAAAGTTAAAAGCCTTTTTTATTTAACCTTGTTTGTTAATGTGACTTAGAGGGTGGAAATTATTATTATTACTGCTCGTTTAACAACAAGCAAATTAATTTTCTTTCTTTTTGTTTTATAAATTTATTTTATAAACTTAAAATATTTTCTCTTCGTGTGGTCTAATATATTATTTCATTTTTATTTCCGTAACATCATTTTTAATACTTATTACATTCTTAATTTTTGCATTTTACTCCAAATTATGCTTAATCTAGCTACAATATATTTTTATTTATTTTGCTCTATGCACTTTAATACCTACATATAGTATGTAATTTCGTGTTTTGGATTTGAATCAGTTTTTTCTAATATCTTTCTGTTTTAGTGTGTGGAAATATTTTTTGTAACGTAGTCTCTAAAGTAAGGTGGTGGTGGTAAATTGTTAAAAAATTAAATCGTTATAGTCAATTCTTTGTTTCATTCATCATTTCAATTCTTTGAGCATTTTCTGTATTAATGTTTATTTTAATAAACTTAATTTATCTCATTGCTCTATTCTGAAATATTTGGAGTTTTTTAAAGCTACCTATATTATTCGGGATACATATATAATCCCTTCTACAGTTATAGTCAATTCTTTGTTTCATTCATCATTTCAATTCTTTGAGCATTTTCTGTATTAATGTTTATTTTACTAAACTTAATTTATCTCATTGCTCTATTCTGAAATATTTGGAGTTTTTTAAAGCTACCTTTATTATTCGGGATACATATATAATCCCTTCTACAGTAATAAAATGTCTAGGTTTCACTATAGACAATAGTCTTTCTCTTGAATCGCAAATTTCAAAAGCTGTAAGTAAGTTCTGGCTTCTTCCATCTTAGGCAGATAAAATCAATCAGGAGATGTCTTCCCTCTGATGGAGCAAAATCACTCATAAATTCCTTCGTTGTCTCACGTATGGACTATTGTAATAGTGCATATGCTGGCCTCCCCCAAAAACAATTCAATAGAATCCAGTCCGTCTTCGATGCTGCGGCGAGAATGATGTTTGGTGAATCTAAATATTGTCATATAACCCCACTTCTAAGGGATCAGCTTCATTGGCTTCGATGCCCTGAAAGAATAGAGTTCAAGATCTGCTTACTGACCTTCAAAGCATTGCAGGGAATGGGCGCCAGCCTATAGGCTAACTGAAATATGTGTCCGACAGGATTTAAAAGGAACGGCTGTGCGGCATATTTCATACAAAACTTAATTTTGGATTTAAAATAATCACCTAAACCTAATTTTTTCATCAAAAAGTATAGTAAATATCTAGTACAGATTAGAAGTAATTTATTTTTATTTTACATTATGAAATATAGGCCATTAAAGGAATTGATTTTTCGCGATTTTAAAGGCACTTTTAACATTTTTTTTTTTTTTATTTAATGTAAATCAAATTTAATAGTGTTATTATTAACTTCTGGGAGTATTTTTAATTGGTATTATTATGACAGCTGTTTCCGCGTTCAAGGCCATTTTCAAATCGCTTTGCAGTTACGACCTTGTACGCTGATAACGAAAATATTAACTTGCAGAATTTAATAATAACATTATTAAATTTGAATTACATTAAATTTAAAAAAAATCGACTTTTACCAATTAAACACAAAAACAATGATTTAATTTCCAATACTGTTGAGAAATACCTAAAACATAAGTTTCAACAAGGAACTCTATTAACAAAAACGAAACGTATATTTCTGGGCCACCTTTTTGCTATAATTCTTCCATAATTTATTTTCCACACGGATGAATCAACTCGAGTTGTTATTTGGAATATATAAATTATTTATGCGTACCTGAATTAGTTTATCTCCTAATTAATCCCTTAATAGATTTCTATTGTAACGATGAAAATTAAATAAAATAGCCCTTAACTTTGTTACGTAGTGCGATATATTTATTGAATTTTATTTCTCCTCCTGTTTTACAATCTCTCATATCAAACTAAAAATAATTGATATCAACCTGTTTGGCATCGGTCGCGTGGATTTTAACGAAGAATTTAATTATTTGTTTAGGCTGTTTGTAAAAAAAAGGTTAAACTGCTATTGAAACCCTTTCCACAATGAAAGTTATGGAAATATACTTCACACTCTTGCTACATAAATAAATAATCGTTTTTTTCAACCACGTTATTAACTACTCTATTAAAACTCTTCAAGGTAAATATGTATTTAATTGATTTTTTTTAATGAAATACAATAACAACTACATTATTGTGTCATTTTTGTATTCCAGAATAAATTTAAAATACGCAGTTTTTTATTTGCCACCAAAATGATATATTCATGTGGAGGGCGTTTGTGACGTCACACCGGCTAACGTTTATAGGGGCAGCTATCTTACAGGCAGTAAGTAAGCCAAAATAGAAACGTTTATCACTATTAATATAATATTAATATCTCTCAAAATGAAAAGTTAAACCGAAAAGACACAGAAAAGAAAAAAGGTAACGGTAGCAGCTGGGATTCGAACCCAGGACCTCGTGGTCTATCCGGGATCTTGCGCTTTAATTCACTGAGCTACAGCTACGCAATCCGTTCCGTCATTTTTATCGGTATCATACTTCGATTTCTAAGAACTGTCAATATCGTCTTCAATTAATTTTCATATATTTTGGCTGTTACTTTTTTTCATGACTAAGATTCTACCCAAATTTATTTATAATCTTTAGATAGTGTCTCGAATACGTCTGTTGACTTTTCTACAAGTCTAGAATTAATACTCAATTTCGGAATAACTTATCGAATCTTGTAAACCTCATTGTAATATGTTTTTAATCATTGAAGATAATAATAACAATTTGAAATATTATTATATAATATAATATTATATTAATATTAATATTATATTTAAAAAAATAATTTTTAAAAACACTTTTAATACCAATCATCATTAATGAAAACATTTACATTTAACATTTTTAATACTGTGATCGGGACCACAATAACTTTAACTGTTCTACACATTTGTAACATCCCGCATTAATTCCATCCTTCATTTATGAGATAATCCATTGATGTAAGAAGGTTCTACATTCCAAGGACATGTGTACAAAGTACGACGTACTCCTTACATATTCTGCTAAGTCGATGATGAAACCCACTTGATCGGTTCAGGCATGCATGAATTCCCACAGTGGTATGCCAGATAAGATGCTCCGAAGGGAACCTCGGAGTCTTATGAAGGGCGACATAACGACTATCTTCCCCATAAATGTCCCGGGAAGGGATGTGGAATGGCGGCCGCCCCTAGCCCTGGGCCGTTAAGGGTAGCACGTGATATTATTATTCCGGAAGTGCTTAAACAGATGATACATTGCCAATATATAATATTTTAAGGGTTGTAGGTACTCTATTTTATACGGTGTTTAAATCTTGAGTGAACTTTGTTATGGCGTTAGACTGCGTCACCTGGTCGAGATCTTCACGTTGTCGGTCTAGCACGGCCTCCATG